>JANTPZ010115276.1:0-15274 GCA_025593235.1 Vachellia pachyceras
GAAGCTGAAAATAACAATGGCCAAAGTGACAAGGGATTGTAAAGAAGCAGCAGGTATAACAAAACCTGGAAACATGGTTCGGTCCATATTAACGCCTTGTTTGGTAAAGAATGTTCGAACTTGAGCATAAACAATACCAAAAACCAAACTTGCAGCCCAAATAGGAACAAGCCTAAGTACAGCTTTTGTTTCTTCCACCTCACTAATGCTACATTTATCTTCTTCTTTAGATCCTTTTGGTGTAAACAGTGCTTTATTCAAGAACCTGCCATAATTGACAATGAAACACAACTTAGTTAGGTATGCTAGAATCAATTGATACAATATTGCATGAATCTTTAAAGTGTTAATTAAAGTGAAAATTTGACCCCTAAGTTTTTTTGGTTCAAGATTGCCCTAGAAGTATTAAGACTGATCAATGTTGTCTTATACCGTTTAAAAATGTTAATGTTTCAACATCAATGTATAGTGTTCAATGTTAGTTTTTTAATGGGATGGATTAACGTTGTCATGTTTTGGAAACTTCTAGGATGACATTGAACCTAAAAATTTTCTGAGGCCACATTATTTTTTTAGCAAAATCTTCCAAAGCAAATTTGCATTTTAATCTATCTTTCAATTCCTTACTTGTATTGTTTGGAACATTGGTGAGTGACAATGTCACAAGCTTTGCCTTTGTTCGCAACATCTGATGAGCCAATTCGCCTGTTTCTCATAGCCATAGCAAAAACTCGGCCAATTCTAATGAATGGACTCTTCTTATTCCCTTCATTTGGGAATCTGTAGGTCTTTGTTCCAAACATGAAAGCAACCAAAGCAACGAGCATTATAAGACAAGGGATTCCAAATCCAAGGACCCAACTAAGGTTCTCTTGTATGTAGTTCAAGAAGGAGAGTGTAAGCAAGCAGCCTGCAGACATAGTAAAGTACCACCAATTGAAGAATGAGCTTCTGGCTTTGCTTTCTTTTGGATGATTATTGTCAAATTGGTCAGCTCCAAAAGCTTGAACACAAGGCTTATGACCTCCTTGTCCAATGGCCACTAGGTAAAGCGAGAGGAAGAACAATATCACTTGCAACTTTGGAGAACACGAGGCCAACTTACTCTCAAATTGTAACTTAGAATTTGTACATGAAGGAAGCATGGCTGACAGCGTCAACATGCCAAGTCCCTAAAATTAAAGATATGCCAAAGTTAAGGAATAGTAGGTAATAAACTCCAATACAAATCGATAGGCACATATTGATAATTATATTAAACCATATATCTTATCCATATTATAAAACACTCTAACATATTTAATCTAAAACATTGATATTTTACTGAGAATCTAACTAAATATTTCCAATTAATTAGGCACACTCCTCTAATAAATAACTTTTAGGATTAAAAAAGACAAAATGTGTTTTTTGCATCAAATAAAAAAATTATATTCATTTTATATATAAATAGGCCAGTCTGAAGGCTTACAGGCCAGGTTTCAAAAAAATAGTTCTGACCTATTTATACAATTAGGTCCTTAAATGGGCTTTAACCTGACATTTTTAATAAACAAGCCAGGCCAGGCTAGGCCCTAAACAGGTCAGGTCATAAGCCATCTGATAGGGGCTTTGCCTATTTCCACCTTAGAGAGATCAAGTGGAAAAGAGAGAGAGAGAGAGAGAGAGAGAAATGAAGGCTATCAATGAGTCTAGCATCAAAATTACGTTATTTTAGTCTACGTATCAGTAACTACCTGTTCCTATGAACAAGTCGTTCTCTTTCTCGTTAATTATTGACGAAAAAATAATTAATCTCATGCATACCGTACGTACATTTATGTGTGTGTCTCATGGTTTTTGCAAATGAGAAACAAATTAATCTGTTTTAAGTGTTCGATAATAATGTTGCATATTCAACAAACAGCTGCTTTAATTCACATGCCAGTGACCTTATACCTTTCTTTAATTTAATTTCCTGGGATGTTCACAACGCGACGGAGATATGGATAAGAATGGATTCAAGAAACAAACAAATGTGTGCTTGTTTGGGAACTTTGTTCCCCCAACAGTGCATATCAAAATCCGTAAAAATCATCTCGAAATCTATAAAAACTATATTGAAATTCATAAAACCATATAGAAATCCGTATACTTATTTCTCATAGAATTTTACAAAAAATAACCAATTTTAACTAATTATATTAATTTACATAAAATTGTTATCGGGTACTCATAGAAAAAGTGGATGGAAGGGAGTATATGATCACTTTTATAAATATTAAATATAAAATAACTGGGTACACAGCTCAACCAAGCAATGCTTTGCTAGGGTTTCTTTGGTAGAGTGGTGTGACAGCGTGAGCTGCCAATTTTTACGTTGATGGTGAATAAGTTATTCACCCAGAAAAGTTTGACGAGAGGGCTCTGCCCCTTCCTCGTCCATGGAAGGTTGAATTTACACCGGTGGTAAATATCTTTCATATGAATAATTTACAGTGGATGGATTTAGGTGGGAAGAATATTTTGGGGAAAGGTATACTTCAGTAATTTCATATTTTAATATCATATAAATTAAAAAACAAAAATCCCAAAATGATCATTATGTTACAAGTGCTCAATATATTTGAAGGAAAACTTTAAGGTTATTTTGTCATTTAACCTATATACAATTTGGTCAACAAATATTGGTCATTATGTTTGTCAACGGAAGGGTGATATTGCCCCAATTTTCAAACTTTCGAAGTAAAATTGTCATATTTATAAAAGTTTCAAAGTAGAATTGCCTTCTCAAAAACTTTCAAATGTTCAAGCTCCTCGGGCAAAATTTTCGGGACATTTTTTTCCCTTCAACTCTTATTTATACTTACTTCGAATGATAGCTGATTGTGTATTAATTTTTTGAGTAAAGATATTATTTCCATTGGAAACTTTGAATTAGATGGTTACTGAGAAGATCACATATGTCTATTGTAAAGAAGATAATAACACGGGCATAAATTCATTCACAAAGTCCCAAAAGATTGTAACCATGAAAAAAAAGTTGATACTCCCTTAACAATATAACACAATAAATCTTGAAAAAATAAGTTTAAAACCCTACTTGGATGAACAGAAACGAGGGGGAGGGAAGAAAACTTTGGAGAGACAATGTGAAGAAGTTTTCTCATGTTTGAAAGAGATAGATAATGGGGGAAGAAAAAGGAGAGAAATTTCTGTTGTTGTCTACACTCATACTTGTTATTTTTTCTATTTCAATTCATTAATTTTTACATCTAACATTTTAAAAATGTTTAACTATGAGTTGCATTTTTTAAGCTTTAGTATGTATTCTAGTATCTAATTTAATTTTTTAATTACTAAGTTACTAAAACCATCACAACTTTAAAAAGTATGATATTTTATGAAAATTATTTTGTTTTAAAATATAAAAACATGAAAAATATCTTTATTAAATAATTTTATTTTAAATTATTTAATGACATTAACGTTAATATAATTTTGTATTACCATAACTAACTTAATTTTGCACTTGATATATTTCAACATATGTTTAAGGATATTTTAGTTATTTAATCATTTCCCATTTTCCCTCCCTTTTTTCTCACGTCCATCTAAGTATAAGGAGTAATAATATTTTTCTTAAGTTTCCTCTTATTTTCATTCCCTCTCCTCCCACTTTCTCCCATACAAATTTGTCTTCCAATCCAAGGGGAACAGTAAAAGTTTTTGAAAATTACTTAAAAAACAATCTTAGAAAACGATGGGATGCAAATATGATTTCCTTTAACCTTAGAGAACATGTATTTTCTTTACATATATATGTTTTAACTTAATGATAACTTCTGGTCAAATAAAAATTAATGATTTTTTATGTATAATGATGTATTCATAAAATAATAGATATTAATAATTAAATTTAATGAAACAATTTTATTTACTAAATATATGTTAGACAATGATATAATTTAAAGATGAAAAATTATATTATTGATAAAATTGATAATGAAATATCTATAATATATCCAAAATTTACTACAAGATGTTAACTTAGTCCAAGGTATGCTATTTTGACCCTTTCAAGTTAAGACTTGTGTAGAGTTGAGACTTCTAAATCTATGACAATTACGAAAAGAATTAATTAATCAAACGACTCAAGAAATTCAAATAATGAAAGAGAAGACCGTGACAATAAAAAGGAGACAAATGTCCATATATATATATATAATATGTACGTATTGTTAGGTGCCAAGAGGAGCATATAAAATTTATGGAATCCATACGCTTTTGTTATTAAATTTTAAATTAAAATATTATAAATATTATTTTTAATACAATTTTTTACAAAAATATTTTAAGAAAATTATATAGTAATCCATATAATTTTGTATATAGAGTTATTAAAAAAAATGATTTTTTATTTTATCAAAAATATTTCTACAGAATGCTCACCTTATTTTTTTCAAACTCCGGTCTCTATTTTCAAAACATATATTTTAGATGAATCAGTTTGTATCTCGCACACTTTTTATCCTATTTAGACATATATTCAACTGCGTAGTCTGATTCATAGAAGTCTTGACTCATAATTGGGGCGCCTCACTAACTTCGAGTAATTATCACGATTGAATACTTAGAGCTCAAACATGAGACTGATGGTTAAGTTGGAATAAGCTTATTCAATTCTCTCTTCAGTTATGAATTTTTAAAATTGATTAAAATTTTAGAATTTATCAAAGAATAGTAACATGTGAATAGTAACTCAGGTAAAAATTTTAAATCTCACCTGGTTGGCCAATTTAATGTTATGAAAGTTATTAAAGCGGTTCAAGATTGATCTCTAATGAGCATAAAGAGGTAATAAGTGATGTATTACATCAAAAGAACATGATAATCTAGCCAAAAACACCTTGTTCTACGGGCTTCAGTGGCTCATTGTCAAAACTCAGATCTATCCAAGGTCACAATACCTTGATATGATCTACCCTTACCTCACTGTTCCCAACATCAAGGGTCCCATTCCATATGAACTTCTATAGTATTTATAGTCTCTCTTAACTATTTATACCTTTGTTATTGGATTTCCTCCATCCATTTATCAGCGCCTTTGTGATGTAAAACCAAGACAACACACATCTCGTTATTCTTTTCAAGCTATTTGCCCCTCTTCCCTACTGGCATGGAAAACATTACATAATTATCTAGGAAAATAATATTTGGACTGCCCCAAAGCCTCAGCACAAAAAGTTTTTCTATTTCATTCTACTTTCCAGATAATATTAGTATCAAGCTGGTATACCAATGAAATCACATAACAGAATAAAATTCCACAATACCTCTACTTTTTGGCCTAGTTATGAAAAGAAAATTATGGAAACTTAGGTCCACAATTAGTTAATTATAATGAGACAATTTAAGATAAGGAAGGTAAAAGTCATTGGGTGTTTTCCCTCAAGACTTCCCTTCAGAAGAGGATCACAATGAAATTGCCTCAAGTGCTACACGAGTTACCTTGGAAGCGTTTTAGAGTAATTTCATCATGTAGAGTATCCATTATCAAAATCCATATCTTGGTCCTGAATTCCAAGGCTCTCAAGATCCATACCAGCTGGACTCACCAGAATATTCCATTGCTATCAAACTCACATGATTCTAATGAAGACTACAAGGAGGATAATAATGAAGCATACAACAATTGGCGTGACATGTATGACTCAAATTTAGTTAACAATAATATGCCATCAAACCATGAACCTGTCTACAATGATTAATATTCCTTCAAAAAGGTGTTTGCCATTAGTAATATTTCAGTATGTACGTATAAAAGTTGTTTGTATTGTAGTATATTAACAGCATGTGATGAAAATGTTCATCATCATGGGTATGTTTACTTTATCTTTACCTTTAGGTAGATTTTTTTAGAGTTCTTTACTTTCAGATAATGGGAAGTGCCATGACGAAGTATTGTCGTCTTGTGAATCTATCTTCATATATAAAGATGCTCATGAGGTCATAAGGGATCATCATAACTTCAAGTATTGTATTCTCTATGAATACAAGTGTGATTTCTATCATAAGTTCTCTCTAAGCTCTCTCTTTCTTTTTGAAAGCATGATCCGTTAATATAATTGCTCTTAGTCTCTCATGAGATTTCATCATGCTTTACACTTGCCTTTCATGAAGGATCCTATGCATCAAAAGGGATCTAACATAATTCTCTGGATTTAAGTTTTCTTTCGTACTATAAGAATTAGTTTGAAAGTTTATAGATGAAGTTCGTAACGTGAACCCGTGGCTAGAGAATGACGAGAGAGGAACCTTAATTGGAAAATCTATACACTATCTAGATTGAGTCTTTGTTTCTTCGGTAAGACTAACCCTACTCATATATTTAAATTTTTATTATTAACTATATATAGAATAAATTTAATAATAAAAATGAAAATATTAAAAATCATAATATAAATAAAATATCGAATCTAGAGGAGAGATGGAATATCCACATATGATTCAGCATGTTACTTTATATCTATTCACCGTTTTTAACACATCCCATGGAATCATGTGCAACTTTAATGTTATATTCTTTTCATATCTTCTACAAAATTTAAAATTTTAGAGAAATGAATATAAAAAGGAAAGTGATAGAGAATGAAGTATTGTACTGACCAAGATGTAGACAAGAGAAGCTCCAATGATAGTGAGATAGCGGCCAACATAAGAATCAGCTATGAAAGCAACCAAAAGAGGCAGCAACGACGCCGTTCCTTGCCATATGTTCACATTCCTAGCAGCTGTGGCTGTGCTTTGTTGAAGCGGCCCCGTCAAGAACGTGATGAGATTGGAGCATACACCATAGAACGCTATCCTCTCTCCCACTTCCACACCTTCAATTTCAACGCATGTACAGTACATATTCATCCTTTTCCATTCTAAATAATACAAGAGCTAGTTTTAAAAGTGAATTTTAATCTTAACTATAAATTATTTCTTTCAATTTTATCTTTATATTTATCATTTTTCTTTAAACTAATTTGATTGACTAATAAATTGATATATTACCTTTGGTTTTTAATATAAGCTCTAGTTGATCAATTTTTCAAACTAACTTACTCACTTATAAACTGACATTTAATCCAATGATATATATAGGTATTAAAGAATAGGAAAAATCAATGGACTAATAGTCCCTATAATTTTGATCAAGTTTTAACTTTGGCCAAATACTTTGACTCAATATAATAAATTGCCATTAGATCAAGGACTAAATTTTGAAATGGGTTAAAATGATATAAATAGCGTTGTAGTAAGTTAAATTTCATGCACTGAATTACCATCAGAATTGTAATGATTCAGTTAATCCAAGTCAACGACTGTGCAGAAATCTAGCTATAAATTATAACTGGATCAAAACTCTAACAAGCAAAAGATTAATTGAACATATACGATTTAAAGTAGTTTATGTAACTTCGTTCATCTATTTCCCAAAAAAAAAAAAAAGTGAACTAACATTAAAACATTTATGTTAATCGCTCAACCTACCATAATCATCTAATAGCAGTAATACTCTCGAGGTTTAAGAAGGGAGGTATTACTCAATATCACATAAACAGAGAGAAAGAGATAAAGATCGAGTGTGAGAATACTTATGATGAAACATGCCGATCTCCAATAACCAGACTTGGATCTGATCGCCGGTCGGCCTTTGTAGTCAACGGCCCCGTTCACTGTATCGTTCCGCATAAGCGGGGCTCCAAGTTCGGAATCCTGCGAAACGGCGTCGGATCCGTCCACGATTGCCATTTTTTTGTTTGTTTGAGCTGGTTCGAAAGGAAGGTTCCAGACTAATGGATGAGATATCAATAACTATTAATGAAGGTGAGAGGATGAGAGAAGCAATGCATAATTAATGGAAAACAATCGGTGGTGATGAGCAGAAGAGGAAGAAGCATTCCATCGCTTGCTTTATTCAAAGCCCAAATGCTGAAAAGTCAAGTTCCGTAATTGACTTTTATATACATAAAATATCTATCCATTCAATTCTATAAAATGATAGGCTTTAATATAACATTACTCAATTTTACATGAATTTGATCCTTAGAATTTTAAATTTATAGTTTTAATCTCTTACATAGAAACTTAAATGTTCAATGGCATTAATTATTACGTGGGGACCAAAACTAAATGCTGTTACAAGTAGAAGAATCAAGATTAAAATCTTTTATCCCATATACTTTTGAGCAATTTGATTTCATCCCTATATTTTTAACAAATTTTAATTTTATACACCATACTTAACAATGTTAATTAAGGTGGTTACACATCTAAATCTTTAAGCAATTATGGGATCAAACCTATATATAAACTTAAGACTTGAGGAATTAAAATTTATATAAATTTGAGGATAAAAATGATGCTAACGATAAAATGTGTATAAAAGGATACATCGTTTAATAACCACAGACATAGCAGATAAGGTACGTAAGTCCAAATTTCGGACGGATTTAAAGAGGAAAGGCCCCACCAGTGACCAACCCTTCTCTTCTATCAACTTAGGATTCTCCAAATAATTCAGAGAGAGAGATGCCTATTTGGTTCAACGTTTGCAAGTCACAAATGCATGTTTAACAATGTGTTTGTTTGGAAAAGCTTATTTACTCCTAAAAGTACGTTCAACAGTATTTTTCTGTAAAACAAGATAATCTCCTTCACATATTTACCTCGGCTTATATAAAAGTACTTCTCTACCGCATTCCCAAATGGTCCCAAGAGAGGGCCAGCATATAATCGCTAATTCTATATCCTCCCAGATCAAAGAATTCGCTTTTGCATGTGGACGCATGGTTCCAAACGTGATTATAGTTACAAAATAAGCCACTTCCACTTGATGCTAATAGTTTTTGGGATTTTTGTAAGATATTATTTTCTTTATTTGGAATTTAACTGTTATTCTTCCAAAATTTTGAATTTTAAATAAAAAATATAATTTATAATATACAATAAACTAAATATGCATTAGAAATATATTTTAGCTATTTAAAAAAATAAATAAAATTTTTTGGGAAGAAAAAACTACATAAATAGTTTTTAATAAATACAACGAAAAATTGAAATCATAGAATTTTATAATATAATAAAAATTAATTATTAATTTTTATAACAAGCTAACTGGCTAGTTTACAAATATGTGTATGAACATTATTTTTTGGATGCGTAAATGTTTTTTATGTCAGGAATATTATGTGGATGCCCATATAACCTATTTTTTATATCCCCTTATTATATCCAGATACCTTTTTACATACTCATGATAATTATTCTATTTTAATAATGTCTTCTATGATAAATGCATATCAACTTTTACAAATATAAATTGACATCAATATTTATTAATAACTAAAGAATTAGACATTTAAGTTTATAGACATCATTCATGGCACACTTATTAATAAGCACATAAGCGTATAGATCAATGCCTAGAGGTGGGAATCGGCCAAACCCTTATCAGATGGCTTATGACCTAACCTGTTTAGGGCCTAGTTTGACCTGACCTGTTTATAAAAAAGGCCAGGCTAAGGCCTAATTGTATAAATAAGCTAGACCTATTTCTTTGAAGCCTGGCATGCAAGACTTCATGCGAACATGTTTATATATAAAATAAATATAATTATTTTTATATGATGCAAAAAAATTTTTGTATTTTTAATCTTAATTTTTATATTAAAAACTTTTATATAATAAGTATAGTAGGCTTAAAGCCTACCCTGGGACCTTTTTAAAAATGTACAATAGTAAGTTTAAAGCCTACTTTGAAGTCTTTTTATATTTCTATATTATATGTAGGCATCTAAAGGCTTCAGGCCTTACCAGACCTTTCGAAGGCTCATGCCTGAGTATAAAAAGTCTACATTCAAGCTCAGACTCAATACCTTCATTACATACTTAGGCATATTTAATCAAAGCCTGGGCCTATTTCCATGCCATATATAATAATGCATCTCAAAATGTCACACATCTTGGAATAAATAGGGCGTCTTGAACTTATATAACATATTGCACATATATAATAATTGAAATTCTCAACGACTTATTTTATTTGGTTATTCTTATTTGATCATTAATAATGGACCCAAATAGAGATACATCTTATAATATGATTTTTTAATTTATAGTTCTTGAATCTTTAATTTGGGCACCAGGGAAAATAAAGTCCCTTCCAATCAAATCATTATTTATTCCTTAGCTTTCTGCTTTTGTTTATTATCCCAACAATAGTTAGAGGATATTGTACCCATTTCTATATTAGCTGAAAATCATGAGACAGAATTTGAAAATGTGGATTTTCCAATAGCGGCGATGTTTGATTGGCAAAAGAGATGATAAGTGATTTTTCAACAAAAGTTGATTTTCCTTTGAACATGGGAAGATTGACTTCCACAAAAAAATGGTTGAATTGATTTTTAATTACAGGGAGGAAAATCCAAAGAACACATTTGCCTAGATCTTGATCCTTGCTCGTTTTTGTTTGATTGCCAATGTGATAGCGTTTTGTTACACCTCTCCCCAAATAAATGCCCCAAAAAATTGCTTGTCCACTATAATATCCTTATATTTCCTGTGAGTAGAAATAAAGACTAAGCCGATATTTATGTGATGATTAAATACCCATGGATATAGAAATATAGAAAGGAAAATGCCTTTAGATAAGAAGGAACATAATTGACTAAGTCCCTAGTCTTAAGGATTTTAAGTAAAAATGACTAAGGGTAAAATGGTCATTTGGCCTGAATAATAAGGGTAAAACGGTCATTTTGAATAAAGTTGACCAACAACGTCAAAGTCAACCAAGGGCAAGGTTGGAATTAAGAAATAGTAGAAAAAGTGATGGCATTTTGGGAATTATGGCAAAAGTAGAAAAGGTAATAGCATTTTCGTAAATAAGTGTTAAATAAAGAATTTCAGAGTTAAGGACAACCGAGAAATAATTATTTGAGGTGCAGGAGTTCTCAAATGCCAGAGACCCAAACTGAGAAAAGTCTAGTTAGGTTATAAAGTAATTAATAAAATTATTACCCGGTACCCAGTGCGGATAGTTTTGTTGTACGGAGAACAACAGCGCCCGAAAAGCCCGAAAAAGTATTTTCTTAGAAAATTAATTACTGAAAATCTGGAAAGAATTTTAAGGAACGGAAAAGAGCTTAAAAATCAGGAGAAAATATAGAATTTTTCCATGTCCTTAAGTCAAATTGGCCATCGGAAGCCCGTTTTACGGTGTTGCATGCAAATCGAGGAATCCTGATGAGTTACGAGGGAAACCCGGAGATGCTATGGACTAGGACACTGCCACCTAGGCAATGAGGCATAGGGAATGATGCCCGTGTAAAGGGGTACTTTACAGAAATGCGTGTCATCAGATCATGTAACTAGATTGGGCAAGGGCCTAGCCAGTAAAATTTGACGCCTAGGGGTTTGAAAAATTACTTTTTCAGCTAGGAGGAGACAATGTGATGTGGCTCAATTTGAAGCAAGTATTTCCAACTTGGGCTCCAAGTTTTAATTTCCATCACACAAATTGTAAAAGACCACATTAAACAAAGCAAATTCCTCTCTCTTCCTCTCCCATTTCTCACGCCACTTTCTCTCTCTCCTTGGGCAGAAAATTGCTCTTCCTTCTCTCTAGAAAACAATCCCTCCCCAAGCATGAAAGAAGAAACCCAAGCTCCATAACACTAGGTAAGATGCTCTTGCAACCTAATCTCCCTCTTTTCTTGAGTCTTGCAACCACTACTACCTTCTCTTGAGTTGTTCCTTGAATGAGCCTCCCTTTTTGAGGATAAAGGCTAGGACTTCAAGAGTTGAAGATGGAAAAGAGAAGGTCTTAAAAGTAGTAAATGGTTGCAAACTCTTTCTTGAGGGGTAAAAGATAAGTTGTTGGTTGTTGTTGTTGTTTTAAGTTGTTGTAAAGATTTATGGTAAGCTCATGTTTATGGGGAGGTGCTACCCAAATTTCTTTTGGTCTGAGGGAAGGTGTTTTTGAGTAGATTAAAGTTAAAAAAAGGGGTTTTAGAAGCAAGGAAACACATGGTTTAATGAGCAAAGTTGAAAAACCCTTCCTTTCCTTATTTTTTCTATTTTCGTACAAGTTAAAAAAAATGGAAAGGCTGTGTTTTTGAGCATTTTGATGGTTCCATTGGCTTTAAAATGATGTTTTGTGTAGGTTAAAGCTAAGAGATGGATTTTAGAAGTTTAAAGGGACATAAAAATCAAGTCTTGAACTTGTAGGACACTTAGAAAACCAAAAAGGGGGGTTTTATGTGTTTTGCAAGTTTTGTTGCATTTTGATGATGGCATGTTTATGTGGATGCTATGCCATGATTTTTATGGGTTTAAGAGTTCCCAAGAGCATCTTGAAAAAGAACCAAGAACACTTTGGAAGTTGGATTAAAGGAAAGCTAGGATCTTGAGGTAGCAAAACTACTAACTTTATGGCCATGTGCATATTCAAGTGAAGTATGATGTGTCACATGTTTAGATGTTCATACACATGCCATAAAGTTATGTATGCACATTCACAATGTCTTGATTATGTGGTTTTGCTATTGGGATTCCCAAATCTCATTCCCCACCCACTAACCATGTAGGTACAAGCTCAAGCAAGGGTAAGAAAAGATCCTTGATGCATGAAGAGGTTGCCTTTGTTTGCATGGTTTTGTGTACATATTTAAGATGATATACTCTCTTGATGTTTGTTGTGATCATAACCCCTAAACATCCACAAGAAAGAACCATATGAATGGGTAATGTTATATGCATGAAAATGGACTAAACTAACAAGGAATGGAAAAGGAATAATCATGCATGTTGGAGGTAGGTAAATGGACCAAAAGAGGTCTTGGAGGAATTTATGAAAAATTGGATTTCAAAGTTGAAGGGTTCCAAAGGCTCGGAAAAATGAATCTGTTTCAAGTGACAGTTAAAAATAGCAAACGAGCTCCAAATGGGCTGAAATTTTTCAATCAGAAACTAAACATCCTAATATTTAAAATGATATAAATTTTACAAAATTTGGATGTGTATTTTGAGAGATATGATTTTCCAAAGTTTAAGGTAAAAACTGGAAAACTGGAGTGAACCATTTCGGATAGTATGTGGTTTTTGAATAAACTGTATCCAATGGGCAAGAATTGGAACCAATGAGTATTTTTCCCCTATATCTAACTTAATAAGAAAAATTTAGAAATTGGAATCACTCAGTTTCGAGTTTTCTAGAATTAATTATGATTTTTCAAAGTTGGGCCATAAATCTGGAAAAAGGGCATGTGAACAGTAACCATGTTTTTCCATTTTTGAAAAGTTTAAGTTTACATAAAAAGCCCAAATTGAGTTATCCAACGCCTAAGAGTGATTCATAAGTGATATATAATAAGAAAATAGGGGGAAAATAGGAGGTGTCACATCCACCACAATGACGAACCATGAGAAAGAGAAGCTGAATCAAATAAGATTCATCAGGAGGAAACCATTTTCATCTTGATTGAAAAAATGGTGAACATAGTATTATTTTTCAAACTTTGATTGGATGTAAGTGATGAGCACATCATGTTTATGGGAAAATTTGCTCAAAGCATATGTAACCACCATTTACTTATCATGTGCATTTGATTAAACATGTAAAGAGAATTGCATTTGACTATAAGCATGATATAGGCACCTCATAGTTAAGAAGAAATTTCAAGGAACTTATAGCTTGGCGTCAGTTTACAACCATAATTAAAGTCTAGCAAGTTTTTTAGTTAACCATGATGTACCCAATGACACCTTATATTTATGGCTATGAGTACCTTGTTGCTTCTAACCTCAATGTTCAAAAATTGTCTCCTAACCATTACGTACCTATGAACTGCTTATAGTTAAACTCTGAATCTTCATGGTCTAGTAAAAAAACACGGTAATATATGCATTTTGAAAAAAATAATTTTACATATTTTGTTATAAAAGGAAGATACAATCATTTTAAACATTTTTCTACCTACTTTATCACCATTTTAGTTCAACAAAACATAACTTTTCCATTCAAATCAGTTTACATTCCATTGCATACCAAACTTCTCATGCTAAAAAATTTTCCTTTCCTTTCTTTTCTATTCTCTTCCATTCATTTCCATTACTATCAATTCTTTAATCCAAACAGCCCTAGTGTTGTGTTTCTTTAATGCAGGTTCCCTTCTACTTTCTTATAATCTTTTTAATTTCATGGATCATTGAAGATATATCTCCTGTGCATAATTATTTGCATTGAATAAAAACCTAGATCGAACTAGCCAAGTTAACCAGGAACCAACGACTTGGTCACCTAACCGATCCGATTCAAGAACCGAGCAGCCTAACCGGTACACCACCCAAGCTCGTCAATGGCTGGGTTTAATTTCTAACGTTTGATTATATAAGAAGGCCATTTTTATTTTATTTCGATATGTCAAGTCTTATTAGGAGTGACTATCATAAAAATATTTTTCACCCTTTCACATGCACATGGGTTCGAACTAGATAACCTCATAGTTTAGCCAAGTTAGGAGATTTACAACTTTAGGGAAAATAGTATCATCCATGAAGTAATGACTGAATAAATTCAGTATCTATTTTAGTACAATGTTTAAAAAATTGTATTTGAAAACAAAAAAAAATTATTTTAAAATTTTTGTCCCTTAAAATTAACTTGGAAAAGTGAAGAAAGATAGATATAAAGCGTGGAGAGTGCTACGATGACAGAAGAAAAGTCAAAGTAGGGAGAGATAACGTAAATGAGTGTGAGAGTGTGATAACGTAAATCATAAACCATATACGTATAAAAATACTCAAAGCTATGATCTGGGCTCTGAACGAGCCTTGCTGTCCACTGTGGCGAGTCTCTAGTGATTGCTGAGTGAGTGTGTTAGAGTGAGAGTGTGACACTCCTTCACTTACCCCTTAGCTTCATTACAAAGTGAATTGGAATCAAAAGGAAGCCTCATTATGATCAAAGGGTCCAAAAGTTTCAATTTGAAAACTTTCAAGTTTGTGAAAGTTACTATTCACTGGTTTTAGGACCATCTTTGAAAATTCATAACTAATTGTAGAAAAATCAAAATTGAGTGCTTCCAATTTATATTTGAAGCTTGTAAGTTCCTTTACAAGGAAAAAATACTCCTTGAGTCATTTACTTGCCCAAATGATACAGTTTAATTCGTAAAAATGTACTGTACACTTGGTCATTTTTCTATTTTTCCCAGGTTTTCCAGTGATTTTCTTCAAACTT
>JANTPZ010115277.1:0-13728 GCA_025593235.1 Vachellia pachyceras
GTTTATATGAATTAAAGAAGTTAAGAAAAATATTTAAATTAATTATAAAATATATATTTGGGGGTTAGAGTGTGAGTTGCAATGTTTGGTAATTATTTATTTGATTTTTGTATTAAATTCGTATTTACATTACTGTGTAGATTAATTGGTGACTGGACTTTGTTTGGTTACTTTATTTTCAGGGCTAGTGGAATTTAGCTTGGAATTGAGGTAACCGGGATTAATTTCTCTTATATGCTTGTTGTGAATTGTAAGATGTTTTCTAACCCTTACTTTCTTTATGGAAAAAAAATTTAATTGTGATCTAGATAATTGTACATATTTTTATATATAACATTTATTCAGTGAAACAGTGTATTTTTGAACTGTATAAGTGTTTTGTTATACATGAAATGCTGTGCCATCTGTGATGAATGATATGATTATGGCATTGGAACTGTATGGACGATGGATGTGCATTTATATTATTATGTGTTATATTGTGGGGTTATTTTCGGGACGAACGGAGAGTGGTGAAATATGGTGCCCTTCAACTTTTGCTGATCCTTGACCCAGATTTAAGCTAAGTTGATATGGGTGGACACCTCCTTACCTCGGCTTGTTGCAGGTGGTATGGGAGGGGACAATGTTCTTAAAGTGATTAGCTAGTCGTTGGCCATGTATACTAGCATTGATAGGCTGTGCTATGTCCAGAAGTTATAAGGCGGAGCAGGTGGATGGGGGGTTAATTGCTTTTGATAGATATTATGTTATTGAATTATTATTATGTTGACAAACCTGCTTCTCTGACTTGCATTCCTATCCTGCATATATTAGAAATTGATTTTGGTTACTGAGACTTTACGTCTCATCCCGTTGTTATTATTTTTTTCAGGTGAGACCTCTAATTTTAATAGAGGCCGAGGGAAGTAGCCAGAGGCATAATTATTAAAGCCTGTAGGCCCTTTTTCGTTTTGGTATTGTATTGAATTTTATATTTCCATATAGGGTCCATTATTATTTATCATGATTCATTATATTTTGGATGAATAACAAGAAAAAAAATGTGTGGGCACCATTTTATATGGTTCATTATTTGTGCCAAGCGTATTGGATTTTATGTGATAATATGTGGATGGATCGTGTGTCCAGAATATGGGGCGCCTTACTAAAGAAAAATCGCTTCCGCATAACTCTATTGTTATTTAATTATTCTGGTTAAATTATTATGATATAGATTTTGGTCTTTTCAATTAACATCTATGTAGAAGAAGCGGGGTTTTGTTTTTTGAAATATTTGTGTGTGTGTTAGATATATATTGTCTGATTGTGTTTTGAATATGATTTTTGATTGTGTTTGAGTTCAATGCTTCAGAGAATCCAGTTGAAGTGATTGAAGGTTACAGAAAAGGTTTTGTCGTTGGCTGATGGTGGAGTCCAGGATGGGAATTAGGGCACAATGGAAATACCATAAATGCTGAAAGGATAATTCCGTAAATTCTCAAACTCAACCTTGGGAGTAAGGGAGGGAAGGGGGAATTTAACGAGGTCCTCTCTTTGTTTGGTTTGAATTTTTTGAAGTGGAGGGGATAAAAATGACATTCTCTTTCCTCTTCCCTTCTCTATACTTTGTTCCTTTCAATTTGGGGGTTTTGGAAGAGTACAAAAATATTGAACTAAAATGCCTTTATCATATTTTTGTTTTTCCACCGATACCTTCCACTACTTTCGAACTGTCATCTTCCTCGTCTTCTTCCCATTGCTTTTGATTTCTCATGCCCAGTCTGCCAACTCCTGCAACAATATACTCGTGTCTGACGCCTACACCGGCGGGACATTGCCGCCGCCCAATGTCTTTGATCCCAAGTAGCAACCTTACAGATTCGAATCCACTATCATTGTGCTCAACAATGGAATAGATGAGCTCAAGTCCTGGAAGGTGTTTGTGGGCTTCCAATACTACGAGTTCTTAGTCTCTTCCTCTAATGCTGTGCTCGACAAAGGCAATAGCCTCTCTGTTAGCGTCGAAAATGAAACTGTCTTTGCTGGTTACCCGATGATTGATCTCAAGACGATGGTCGATTTGGTCGGCACATGTTTCTGCTCCGAATTGCCCCAAATCCTCCATGATGTGATTAGGTACCGCTCTCATTCTGGTTCAGAACAGATCGATCCGATCTCTAGAATTTGAAGGACATGGGATAATTCCCAAGGTTAGTTAATTTCCTTTCGATGTTGTCTCGGATGTCTCCCTCAGGAATGGGTTATCACCGTTCGTGTCTAGTGTAGAGTATATTGTAATTATAGCTTGTAACTTCTTTCTGTCTGATCATCGAGGACCTACTTAGAATGAAACCACATTGATTATTATTCTCAAAGGGAATCAGATTCTCAGATTATTTTCTGTGTACTGTGTAAGTTGGGATGGAAATGTTTTTCACATACTGACTTGAAGTAATGCAACCATTTGGGGCTATTATGATGTGAAAGTAATTTCTGGTTTTGATTTACTTTCTCAGTTGTGATAAATGCGTAGTGAGGTTCATATATCTGTTTTACTTTTCTCTTCTGGCTTGTGCTGATTCTGGGAATCTATCAGTAGGTGTGAATTTATCAGAAGGCATTGGACAAGCTAATATGCACGCATTTTACTATAGAGTCAACTTTGCGAACTTATTTTGGGAAAAATAGGACAGCTTCCTATCATCCAAGAATAGATGTTTATGAGGAAGAAAATGAAAGGAAGCGAGACAGATGCACCCTTAAATCTTCCTGAAATCTTTTGTAGGAGAGTACTAAAATGTGTGTTGCAACTACAGGTTTTGAGAAGGTGTATTATTTCAATGGAAGTACTTTGGATGGGGTAATAATACCATATTCATGCAATAGGTCTTCAAAGAATTGAACTACCTTGTTTTAAAAAGCAGTCACCGCATTTCAGTTCGCCCTAGTTCTGAAGTACGAAGAAGGAGAGAGAAATGATATTAATTGTTTTAATTAACTAAGTAGAACGAAGGATTAATTTTCATAAGTGAAAACTAATTTAAATAAATTGTATAAGTAAATAAATATAAATCAACATATAATGGTAAAATAGTAAATTAATTATTAATTTCCCTCCCTTTCCCCCTGAACCAAACAAAAGATCATTAAAAATCATTCCACTTCCTTCCCCTCTAACTAAACCAAACAAACTAATTTTATACCCTTCCATCCCTTACCCTTCCCTCACATCCATCACTTCCCCTTCATCAAACCAAACATAGCCTAAGGGTTTATATGATTGGAGGGAAGGGGAGGGGAGGGGAGGGGAGATGCCCCCTCCCCTTATTTGATCCAAAATTTTGGAGGAAGGGTAGATTTCCTAAACCCTAATTTTGGCTCCCCTTTAAATTTGAGTTTTTTTTGAAAAGAAGCTAAACTTTTTGACAAGTTCACCCTTCAATTTTTCTATTATTCCATTAATGCCTTTCAAGGAAAAAATAATATTATAATTTAAAATATATTGTAATAAAATAAAAATAAAAATATTATAATTAAAATATAATATTATAAAATTAATTAAAATAGAAATTATATAATTTTAATTAAAAATAAATCATAAAAAAATTTAAAATTTAAAATAAATTTGTGTAAAATTAATTTATAAAAAATACGTTATTATAAGTACAAATGTATTTTAACAAAATAATAATAAATAAAAATATATTATTCTTAAATAAATAAAGAACAAAAATCATAAAATTATAATAAAAACACATATTATACAAATTAATTAAAAATAAAATATATTATTAAAAACAAAAAAATGTTATTATTTTTTCAAAATATAATAATATATTCATGGTAAATAAAAATATTAATTCATTACTTAATGTTAATGTATATATTAATTTGTATAAAATATAAATAAATAATATGAATTAATATGTAAAATAGTAAATTACTAACACTTCTTCCTTTCCTTCCCCTCTTAAACAAAATAAGGGATCATTAAAAATAACCTTTATCCCCTCCCTTTCAATCATTAAAAACAGGTGATCCTATTCCCTACCATTTGTTATCCTTCCCTCCATTCACTCCCCTACCGTTCCTCCCCTTCAAACCAAACAAGGTGGATCAAGGGAGAGATTTTCCATCAGATCAAGGGGGTCTCTCTCATTTGAGGGCAAGTCTTTCCCTCACATAAAACACAAGAAAATGTTTATTTTTTACTTGTAAAATTGAGGGTTATTTTTATTGTGAAAATATTTATGAACAACAATCAAAGGCAAGATTCTTTTTTTTTTATGCTAAAATAAAGGTATGCCCTTGATAGAAGTAATCGTATTTGAGGTAGTATGTAACATTAAAACGATGAGCATATATTTTAACAGGATTAAAACGTTGTTTCATCTGTCACTTTTTAGTGTTATTTTTGGTTCAACGTGATTACAAAAGTGTTTTAAAAAATAGTAGTAGCGTTGCCTTGATTCAACGCCACTACAAAGAAACATCTACCACGTGCCGAGTGGATCCATGTGGCAAATAAGTATGTGACACGTGACAAGTGGGTCATGTGACAAATAAAGCTCTCCAATTTTTTTTTTTTTCAATTTTCATATATAAAATAAACTAATAGATTCATATGCAAAAGAGTGTCCTCAATTCACTGCAGTACCACCCTCGGTATCTTTCCCACGCCAACATCGATTGATCACAACCAATTTCAAAAATTTCGATTCAAGTTTGCATCGAAATAATCTTTAGAATCTCTTACTACCTTCTCGCTTTTGTTTATATTGTATTTTATAGCTAGCTTGAAATGCATCCAACAACACCCAGAGGCAATTCAAACAACCACTTCACAGGGCCTCAACACCTATGGGTGTGTTTAGAAATTCCGTTGGAAGAACAATCACAGATTCTGAGATAAATATGTGAGATGAGTTTTGCACTTTATTCATGTTAATTGCTGCTCTGATATGCTTTGTAAATTAAAGTACAACTCAACTTAAACTCAGCCATCGTGAAAGAGATTATTAATGAATTGAACTAAATGCTATTCGCAGATATGATCAATGAAAAATGACTATCCTCAATAGCATGTCAAGATTTATGCTTACTTCTTTCTTATACTATTTTAACGTCCCGCACTTCATCTGAATCTCACCAACCTTAAATGCGCATGCAAAAGCTAATGCAGAGTGCATTGAAATACAGGTTAAATTTGTACTTTTTAATTCCTCCCTAACTATTGTATCATGTTTTTTATTACACGAAATATTTTTATATGTTAAATTTACGGTAATTTTATATAATTAAATTTATTACATTTTAAAATCATAGCCTACACACAATGACGCATTAATAAAATTGGACACAGCATAACCGACGGATGACGTTTATTCATTAAATTTGTCCGAGTACTTCAATTAAGAAACGAATCATCATTTGCCTGTAGCATTAAGTACACCACAGGTAACAAGAATTTTCTTCTTATTTTAATTTCCTCGGACAAAATGATGGATATACGTGTTCGTGTACATTCACTTAAGGCTAAGTTCATACACTACAATAGGGCTCCTCACTTGGACTTTGCCATCGTCCCAGATCAGAGAAGCAGAAACTATTCCCACATTTATGCTCCCTTCAATGGTAACTGTGAATGACTTCTTCTCTCCCACAGACGAGAACGACAGAACATCTGGCATCACTCGAATGGTTAACAGAGAAGAAGGGACAATCACTTTAGCCTTGAACACTGACTTAGCTTCTCCAACATTTGTCACTGTTCTATGAAACACATTGATGAAATGTTCTGACATGCTTGTCTTGAAAGCCAAAGATGGGAGATTGAGATCCTTCGATGTTTCATTCTTAGTTTTCTTACAGTTGATATTATCATTATTAATCTTCCGCAGTGCTTTTTTATTGTAACCTTGTCCACACAGGAACCTCTCATAATCTGATTCACTGATATCATATACCAAACCCGGTGTCACTGCCTTAATGGGATTGATCTGGCCGGCACCATATGCAAATTCACCTTCCGGGTTGAGCTCAGGAGTCATGGGAGCAGCTACATTAATATATGCTTGTTCATGAGAAATAAAGCATGGAAGTAATAAAAACCAAGGCTTTACGAATTAATTAATCTACTTAAAGCCAAGTTGATATAAATGAGTGGGTTAACAATTACCAGTGGTCATCAGGGCAGACTTTATTGCTGCTGGGGACCACTTGGGGTGAAACGATTTGACGTAGGCAGCTGCAGCAGAAGCGTGAGGGCAAGCCATTGAAGTTCCTGATATTATATTGAACTTTGATCTCCTCTTGTCCCCTCTAATATGTGAAAGAGGCGAAATGGGAGGCCATGCGGCTAGGATATCTGCTCCTGGAGCAGCTATATCAGGCTACAAAGACATCAACAACAGCAGAATCATTTCAATAACTATTTGGCCATGACAAGGAGTATAGCAGATGGAAACTCACAACTAGCTACTAACTGTGAGCCTACCTTGAGAATGTTGTGAGTAATCATGTTTGGACCCCTTGAAGAAAAGGAAGCTACGTAGGGGGACAAAGAATCTATGCCTTCATTGGTCTTGAAAATAACAGCAGTTGGATTGCTGCAGAAATTGGTAATAGACCATATATAGAACAAAAGAGAACAATTAATCAATAATGACAAGGGAATCATATATGTGTATGTGATGATATATACCTTATAGAATTCAAGTAAGAGTGAATGGGTGTGGCATCATTTAGAGTAAGCACGACGAGAGGTAGAGGAAAACCAAAAACAGATGCAACATCTTTCGGGGTAACTGTTGGAATCACAACCCCAACCGCCCCTGACAGCCCTGCAGGTTCACTCGAAAGCGCATCGCACAAAACAATTTTTCCTTTCACCATTGCTTCATCCAACGAGTTTTCAGAGCAAAGCCTATCCAACAATCACTAATAAGAATAACATTCTAATTAATGGTTCAATTATTTCATTTTTTTCAAAACATATTTGTTGATATAATAACTGTAATATAGTACTAACGGCATCAACAACAATAATACCTTGATATGGAACTGTTAAATCCACCAGCGATATTGGCTGCATGTCCAGAGTAAATCAAGGGGTATGTCTTTTTTTGGAGATCAAAGGTGTTCATTGAAATCCCCTGCATGTAAAGTGGAGTATCTGTTTAAGTTATAACCATTCTTCCCATTGATTTCTTAAATAGAAGTAATTATGAAAAGAGTTAATGAAGAAAATGAGTAATATATACCACGAAAACCATGCCGTTTCCCAACTGAAGCTTGGTGGAGAACTTTCTATCAATAGTGGAAGCAGCCACAGAAAGCGACCAGGGAGCAAAACTGGTCATGGTGCAAAGCTCTGGACCCAAGTTGTTGGCAGCCACTGAGGTTAGAATTCCGTTCTTCATCGCATGGAAAGCCCCAATTGAGAGTACGTCCTCAAACAAGTCAGGGTGCACCACCGAATCCGGGCCGAGTGAAACAGAAAGTACGTCGACGCCGTCGGCGATTGCTTCGTCAAATGCTTTGAGGATGTCAGCATCGTGACAACCTGAGGACCAACATGGTTTATACACAGCAACACGAGCTGAGGGGACTCCCCCTCTTGCGGTGCCCTTGCCTAGGCCGTACAGACTCGCTGAGTTAACTGAGTTTCCGGCAGCCGTGGAAGCACAGTGAGTGCCATGGCCATTTGTATCCCTTGGCGATGCAATATCACCTTTGCTAGGAACCCCATGGCCTACAAAGTATTTTGCTCCTATAAGCTTCCTGCGTACACACAGACGGGTGGTGATTGGCATGCGCGCACACACACACACACATATATATATATATATATATAAACCATGAAATCATCATTGGACATTCTAGCCAGGCATTGGATTTTTCATAGTCACGATTAATTTAATATATTTTCAAAATAATAATATATTTTAAATAAAAAATTAAAGTGGGTGCAAACATAAGCGGCTTACGTACCAGTTTTCTTTGTTAGCATCTAGCACATTTTATTCTTAATATAAAAGTTAATTAATTTTTATTTAGAAGATTAACAAAAATAAATATAATGTAACCCATTTATCTCCATGAAGATTTAACAAACTAGAAAGGAGGTAGTAGTATACGTTATTTAATAATTTGAAGTGATATTCTGGGTGAGTGATAATGAAATGATATATACTTATTGCAAGTGATGTTTTGACAAGAGCCCTTCCATTTTGCGGGTGGTTGGCCGAAACCTTGATCCTTGAAGCTGTCAGACTCCGGCCACACTCCGAAATCGATAACTCCGATGATCATGTCGCTCTCCAAACTAGTTCTTTCCACTTGCTCTGGGAACCCTATGAAGTCCCAGGACCTCGTTGTTTGGGGCTTGTGCCTTTTGCTTTCGAACATAGAGACTACACCATCGATTCCTGACATTTAAATATTAAATCTGGCTTCAATATTTTGTCATTAATTACTCTCTGCTATACGTCTTCAGACCAAGGGACAAAAAAGAGTGTATGTAAACTGTACCGGCCACTCTTTTGGCTTCCTCTTTCGTTAGCCTCACCGCAAATCCATTGAAGCTCTTCCTGTAGCTGAGGACCAAAGCTTCGGGTGCAAATTTTCTGAAAGATAACCATTATATACTAATGCTCTGTTTCGTGGGCAGAGAATCAAACAAACGAATGGAAAAGTGGTAAGAACCTGCTGCCAAGGACTCCTTGAACCATACTCGTGTGGTGGAGTTCTGTGACTTCCATGCCCTTCGGGAGATCTCCCATGTACAAGATATACGTCTATCCAAATATGTCATTAAGAAGTTAATGAATCAAATAATTAAGTGAGAAGCAGTGAAGGTATATCAAGACTTCTTCAATCACCATCGAGCTAAAAAGTAATTAAGTAATGGTAGAGATGAAAAGAGGATGGAATAATATACCGCTTAGATATTATTTTACCTTTCGATCATCGCAGTGTGTGTGAATAATAAGACTACTGAAAAAGAGAGATAACATGATGAGGAGATGCGGGCAACCTAGAGAAGACATATGTTTATATTTGCTAAATGAAATGATACACATATCTTCTTCTGGTTTATTTTTGATGTGTTGGAAGAAAGATCTGTCCAATGGTATTTATTGGGAAAAAAAGCCATGCCTGGGGTCCCAATTTCCATCACACACGATTCACATTTGTTGTAGAAAAGCAAAATTTGCAAAATACGCTTATTAAGATTTAAACTTGTGTTCTTTTTCTTATAAATGAAATCACTTATAACCTCGTCTAACAGTTCGTTAAAGTCCAAAGAATATACATTTTTTTCTTTAATTAATTATGATTAATGATGGTATTAATTTTTGTAAAAAAAAAAAAAGAAGTGATATTCCTTTTTAATTAAGGATTCCTTGAAAATTCGATTTCCTTTTTGAAAAAGAAGAGAATTTCTAATATATTTACCAATTCTGTCAAACCTTTTTTTTTTGGGCCAACGTTGAATTCTTTCAAACTTTATAAAGACCTAATTTCTCTTAATGCCTACAAATAAATATTAAAACAAAAGATACTCATATGGGTGGTTATGTGTGAAATCAACTAATCAAGTAGCCCACTTCTGATTAGTGAAAGGTTTTGATGAGATACAAAGATTGGATGAAACGAGTCCCCTTTTTTGTTTTTATCAATACAAGAGAGGAAGTCCTCAAATTAAACTAACTAGCTTCTATACCGCTGGGGTATTCTGCTTCTAACAACAAAAGAAGCCTGTCTGCCAGAAGGAGCCAACACACTGTGTAGAACATGAACTACAATGATTTTATATACTTTAGATACATATTTAAATTTATATATAATATTCTGTTACATGATAAATTATAAATATTTATATATATTTATACATATATCTATATATGCACAATATATAATATTATTAAAAATTAAAAATAAATTGAACGACAATTTAAATGTATGTATTCAAAATTTTATGTAAAGTATATTATTTATTGAATAATAATTTTTATGTACTTATATAATTATTAATCTTATAATCATTATTTTTTAATAAAGAGTTTACAAATAAAATAAATATTAAATTTATTGGTTTTAGTGGCAACATAAAAAGTCGTCGTTGAAAGTTTAACTTTGAACAACGATTTAAAAAAGTCATCACTAAAAGTATCCCCATTAAAAGTTTTGACTAAAAAAATCACCGTTAACAGTGTCACATTTATCATCATTAAAAGCATGACTTTCAACAACAGCTCATAAAATCACCTGACTTTTGACAGTGACTTTTTTGTCTTCGTTGAAAATCATCCACGAAGGCCATTTTTTTTAGTGTATTGTGTCACATCAATGATAATGACTCCGTTTGGATAGCCCGTTGGGAAAACAGACACAGATTCCGAGACATTTTATGTGAGAGGAAAAGTGTCTCGGTAAGCGCACCCGTTGTACAAACGGGCAAAACAAACAGAGCCAATGATGATGAGATAGCGTGATTGAAAATTAAAGTTCATTGGTATAATTTAATTATATGGATTTTAATATTGGTGTTCATTAATAATACTTTATCCAAATAAAAGTTTACAATAATTGATGCCCTTGCAAACGACTTATCCGGTTCGTATTGCTTTTTCTAGCGTTTGCTAGGATATGCTTTTTCCAAGGAATAAAGTGTTAAAGGGATTTGGACAAAGACAAAGATCTATCAAAAGTCATGCTTTTGTTTTTTTTTTTTT
This sequence comes from Vachellia pachyceras, assembly GCA_025593235.1. Lineage (NCBI taxonomy): Eukaryota > Viridiplantae > Streptophyta > Magnoliopsida > Fabales > Fabaceae > Vachellia > Vachellia pachyceras. The sequence goes on from JANTPZ010115277.1 coordinate 10,722, forward strand.
GATACATCATGCTTTTGTGCTAATTAGTAATATTGAGTGGGACGTACGTACAAATGAAGGGCCCAACCATTTAATTTCTAGCCGTTCCAATTAATTAATTAAGCAATAAAGGGAAGCATTCCACTTCAAACTGCAATATCCCATTATATATGTGTGTGTTGTGTCTAGTCTTTCTTTCTTTCTTTTTTTCCGGGATATACATGTGTCTAGTCACTAATCACTAATTATTAATATTCGAAATGAATCATTTCCATTTGTTATCTCTTCTTCGTCCTCCTCTTCCCTTTGTATTTCTCTCTGATATACTGTGACTTGTTTCCTTTTGCTGCTGTATTTTCTATCTGTTAACCATTACTTTATTTTTTCTTTGAACACCCTGCGGTTGTTGTTTGGCCAAAGAACATCCATATTGCCTTTGAATATCAGTACTGATATAAGTTTACGTGTTATAAAACTACAACATTCAGCGGTTGCCTAAAGTAATAGGCCTTTTGCTCTATGGATACAATTTTTAGTTTTTTACATGTTGCAAGACAAAAATGTCATGTTGTCTACTTAATACAAGATTGATCATTAAATTAGTTTTACTATATATGCATCTTCACATACATCTCTCCATTAGAAAAACCCATTCAAACAAATTGAAATAAAATTCTTTTTATATATTTACTCTGTATACTAAAAATAATATTTAAATAAAAAGCGGCTGCTACAACCGATTTATAATGCTTCTTAGACTTGTGTTATAATCTTATCTACACACGAACCTCACATAATCTGGTAAATTCTCAAATACTCCCTTTTTTTTGGGCCGGGGGCCCCTCTCCGCAAGGAGACTCTTTCCCTTGCACCAAACACAAGAAAATTGCCTCTCCATTTGACGTCTTTGTGTGTGTTTAGGAAGTCCGTGGGGAGAAATGAGTTTACAGATTTTGAGGTTTTTTACGGATTTCAAGATGGTTTCATGCATTTCGAGATGATTTTAATGAATTTCGAAATGGTTTTTACATATTTCGAGATGGTTTTTATATTGGAATGCGTGCACCGTTTGGGAAACGGTGTTCCCAAACAAGCACTTTATCTATATATATGATAACCTACGTATACATTATACAATGACACTTTAGTAAAAATTAAACACAAAATAACAGAATGATGAGCCTGTTTATTCGTTAAACTTTTTCCGAGTAATTGAAAGCGCACACAATTAAGAAACGAATCATCATTTGCCTGTAAATCCACACACTACATACCAAGATTTTTCCTCTTCCTTTCATTGGATAAAATGTACAGGAGTGATGATAGATACGTGGTGGTCACTCAAAGGCTAAGATCATACACTAGAGTAGGGCCCCTCACTTGGACTTTGCCAACATCCCAGATCAGAGAAGCAGACACCATTCCTAATTTTACGCTTCCCTCAATCGTAACTGTGAATGACTTCTTCTCTCCCACCGATGAGAACGACAGAACATGTGGCGTCACTTGAATGGTTAACAGAGAAGAAGGAACAATCACTTTAGCCTTGTAGACTGACTTAGCTTCTCCAACATTGGTGACTGTTCTATATGAAACACACTGATGAAACGTTTTGACACGCTCGTCTTCAAAGTGAAAGATGGGCGATTGAGATCCCTCGCTGTTTCGTTCTTCATGTTATTACAGTTGATGTCATCATCTGTAATGAGCTGCAGTATTGTTGTAATATAACCGTGTCCTCATAAATACCGGGGATATTGGTGGGAATGGTTCTTTGAAGAATATAAGAAGAATGAGATAAAGAAGATGGAAAGGAAAGTTGTGCACAACGTCTCTAAGGCGTGGACAACACTTTCTTTTAGGCTTAATTCACCCCCACATATTCCTATATTATAGGGTGTAAGTTGGATTAACCGGTGAATTTCCTGCAGGATACAATAGAGACCCTTGAGTATGGATTGCACTCCCTACACTCAAGTCAAGACAACAAAGGCTTTTACAAAGTGATAATTTATATTTTCCTAAGTGTGCACTCAAAGAGAAAGGCAATGAGTTTGATATGGTTGTGAGAAAAATTGGGTGCCCAAATGGGGGGATGGGGAAGGTATTTATATAGGATGGAGAGATGTCTTGAAGTGTTTCCTTTTGGAAACAATGTCTCTTCAATTAAAAGTTACAACCATACCACTTCAAAGAATCACAACCATAATGGCTTTTCAATGAAAAGTTGCACATTTATGATATGTAGGGATACATAACTTTAGACTTACAACCATATACACACCTATTCAAATAAACTAATTAATTTATAAATTAATTAATTTATAAGGACATAACTTTCTAAAAAATCACGCCTCTTCCTGAAAAATCATATCTTTCTATTTAAAAGTCACGTATTTTTTGTTGATACCTTGTTTTGATGATAACAAAATTATGTTTAAAAGATTTCAAATTATTGTCAAGATTCAAGTTTCAGAAAGAGTTGGTTCAATACTTCATGATGTTACTCAAAGTATTTGAAAGTACTCGAGCACTGGAACTAAGTACTCGAGCACTACATGTTTAAATCTTGAGAAAATTCAGTACTCTCAATCAACACTTCAAGTATTGACAGAAAGTACTGTTAATACTCGAGTGTTGTAATAATGTACTCGAGCAGTGAGTTTTGAAAATAAGTTCTTGACAATACTCTGAGTGAACACTTCAAGCATTGGCATAGAGTGTTGCCAATGCTCGAGTATTACAAGTTAGTACTCGAGCATTAGGTTAAAACAATGTTTAAAAATAATGCTGTCATGGAATACTGCAAGTGTTAACTGAAGGCAGAAGTCAACACTCGAGTGCTAGTTTTGCAGCACTCGAGTATTGAGACTTTTGGAAACACTTCAAGTCAGCACTTCAAGTATTGACTGAAAGTGTTGGCAACACTCGAGCACTAAGTTTCAGCACTCGAGTGTTGACCATTTTTCTCAACACTTTCAGACAGCACTTCAAGTATTGGCTGAAAGTGTTGCCAACACTCGAGCAC
>JANTPZ010115278.1:0-15006 GCA_025593235.1 Vachellia pachyceras
CTCATCCAAGATAATGAAGCCTGCATTTCTGATTTTGGCTTGACCCCACTTATGAATGCTCCGGCAGCCCCCTCCAGAGCTGCAGGTTATCGTGCTCCCGAGGTGATTGAGATGCGTAAACACACTCATAAATCAGATGTGTACAGCTTTGGTGTCCTCCTTCTGGAAATGCTTACCGGGAAAGCACCTCTCCAGTCACCGGGCCGTGATGACATGGTTGATCTCCCTAGATGGGTTCACTCTGTTGTTAGGGAGGAATGGACAGCTGAGGTTTTTGACGTGGAGTTAATGAGGTATCAAAACATAGAAGAAGAAATGGTTCAAATGCTGCAAATTGCCATGGCTTGTGTAGCAAAGGTGCCGGATATGCGGCCTAGCATGGATGATGTAGTGAGGATGATCGAAGAGATCCGGCAATCTGACTCAGAGAACCGGCCGTCTTCGGAAGAGAATAAATCCAAGGACTCCAACGTTCAAACTCCATGAATGACTCTCTCTCGTTCCTCGTTGGTTCCAAACAAAAATTGATTTCTAGACATTCGTTATTTAGGAAGCAGCATTGAATGGTATATAAAGAGTGGGAGCTTACTCAAGGTTTCTTAGTTGTGTCCAAACCTTTTCTATCCAACTGTGCATTATTTATTCTTCTTAACAGACGGAGTCCTTGGGGTGTTTTGTTCGTTATGTGGGTTCCCCCCAATCATTTCAGGATTTCCTGTAACAGCATCATGAATTTAATTGATTATCTTCATTCTCGCAAATAACCTTTGATTTTTGTTTGGTTGGCCCTCTGTTGATAAGTTATCGCAGAGTCTCATAATGGGAAGGTGTTGAGAAGAAAATGAGCCCCTTGGTTCTTTTGACGACATCGTCCAAAAGAATTACCGGAAGGTGGGATTGAGCAAGTCGCATCAGAAATTTGCTCATTTTGGGTCCGTCTAAGAGTGGCCCGCAATGGACGGGTTAAAACCGGCCCATCTTAGAATCAAACAGGTGGGTCACGAGCACACTTACGGGTTACTCATGAGTGCCGATTTAAAACATTTATTAATTATTATTCAAATTTATTTATTCCCCTCTGACTCTATTTTCTAATACTAGCATTTAATAGTAATACATTTTATTTATTATTCTTCCTTGAATGTTTTAAAGCTAGAATTTTAAATTCACTAAAGTAATACGCGAAACTATGATTTTGAAATTATATTTAAATATTGCTCTTAAAAAGTTGGAAGACGCCTATATTTATAATTATTGATAATTTTCATCACTTAACCATGGTTTTCTGTTCTATATAGTTTCTTCTAATTTGAAAAGTAATTTTATATAATTTAAGATAAGTATGTGAAAAGATTTTGTCTCAACTTAGGTGAAAGTGTTTCTAGAAGGTTGACAAACATCAAGAGGTCTTTTAAAGTCGTTTTAATTTAGATTGGTTTTTTCGGTTATATAATTTAGATTGCTTTCTATATTCAAGGAAAAAACTCACATAAATCACGACATAGTCAATGCAATACTTCAAATTTTAATATTTTTCTTATCTTATATACAAGTGACCAACAATATGTTTTACTAGAACAGATGTTTACGTATGTGTATGGAAATCCGTTGAATGAATGATTTCATACAAATCGAGGTAAATATGCGAGAAGTTTTATCTTAGCTTGCGAAAACATAATTCCAAAATGCATTACCAAACATGCATAATTGCGTTGAAAATGCTCATTGGACTTGTTCAATTGTTTATTATTGAAATTATGGTCAATAATCGGACTCTTATGGACCTTATGGTTATTATTATAGTTCCAATGGTTAATGACAAGCGTTGATGAATGGCAACAAAATGGAACAAATCTTTTTCTTAAAAGGGTCAACATTTAAATGGGTTTTCTCATTGTCCGTGTAACCCATCTGTTTATGTCATTGCCCGTTTTGTATTGGTTAAATGGATTAAAGCACGGATATTAGTTAGCCCATACTTATATAAATAAAACAGGTTAAATCATGAGCTATCCAACCCATTTGTTGCTCAGCGTACACAAGAATTTCTTTCATTTTAACAACTTGGACTCTTACTCACAATTTATGGGGGGGAATTTAGCCATGTCTGAAAGCAGAGCATGGAACAAATTCTGAAAAGTTCAGGGAGTTAACTAATCTCATGGATTTATTCATCTTGAATCAATATATTAAAAAAATAGAAAAATGCATCAGAATGACCAAGGGGTTCTTTCCAATTCTTCATCTACGAAGCATATCTACAAATTTGTTTCTTCAAAATATTTTTTTTTAAAAAAAAAAGTTACTGCTCGGGTTGGGTATAAATGGCGGTTCTCACAGAATTTTGATATCATTCCAGAAAACTCCTGTTCCGCAAGGTAGTCATGGCTCCCAAAGTAGTCTGACAATCTTTGGTTATATGGACAGGCAGGCAGGTTGAACTTGCTCAAATCAATGGCAGTTCCTGAAAATTACTAAAAAAAACCTTTTTGTGAAATCCATGAAAAAAAGCTTCTGACTTGTATGGATCGGTTTTCTTACTAGCACCTCTTATGTTGCTGTATCTTCATCTGCCAACTCTGATTTTGCCGTATATAGAATTTCCCTATTTGTGTTGCCAATGGCGTAACAGAAAAACAAATCCCTCCTTCACACTATGCCTGACCTTCACCCATGGCGAACTAAATCCCATTCGAGCTACCTGGCAGCCTCTTCTTCCCCTTCGCGATCATATTCCGTCGGCAATGACGGCGGATCTTCCCCGATCAGCCAGCAAGCCGGTGTTACTCAAAAAACCCTCCGCCACAGCCAAGTCTCGCCTCCATGCCTCCTTCGAAGAAATGCTATTTCAACCACCTCCGCCGCCGTTCCGTTGGTCCGGCCGCCGCGACGTCGTCTATTCCGACTGCGATCACGTCGTCCCTCGCGGACGCCACCGATCGTGTTGCTTCTCAATTTGCGCGTGGGCTTGTGTCGGAATATTCTCTCTCACCATTATCGTCCTCCTCATCGGTATCTCCTACCTTGTCTTCCTCCGGTCAGGGTTGCCCGACGTGAACATAACCAAATTACAGTTCTATAACTCACAACAGATGGGTTCAGTTCTAGCATTGGAGCTAACAGTCTCAAACCAGAATCAAAAGCTCAAACTGATTTATGGGCCTTTGGCAATTGATGTGACCAGTGAGGATCTGACATTGGAGAAGAGAGAGATTGCTGGGTTCCGTCAGAATCCCCGGAATGACACTTTCTTGGATGAACACATGAAAGTAGTGTATAACGCCGGAGTAAACCCAAACGCAGCTGGAGATACTCAATCATCAGAGTCAAATGATCATCATGAAGCTGAGTTTGATGTGTATTTGAGTGGCACTGTTGGTTTTGAGGTTGGGACTCTGCAGATGATCACAGTGCCTTTTCTATCAGCTTGCTATGAGGTTGAGCTGATGGATGTGCAATTAGGAACAAGACCTAGAAAATGTGAAGTCAGGATGTTTGCTTTCCGGTAAAATTAACTGCTGCTATCATATAATGTCTTGCCAGTGAATTAAAGTATTGCGATTATTGATATGATCATCTACAACACGTCCTTTCTTATGATGATGGTGTTGATAATTAATAGGGAATATTGTGTGTGATATTAAAATTGTTCTTTTGGTGATCATTATATTGTCATGATTAAAAAAATGCATGATTAAGAAGATTCCCGACTTCTGTACGTACCTGAGCTTTGAAGAACCCCTGTCATAGCCTGCTCAGAGCCCTTAATTTCACTGTGATATGGTGTTTAATTAGCAAAACTAGAATTCCTCTTGGACCTGATTGAGATTTCTATTTGCAGCAAAATAAATTATTGTATATAGTGTGTGATCAAGATGTGTAGAAAATATAAAACGAGAACTTCAGACGTCATTTAATTACTCTCTTCTTGTGGTTGTGGTATCAGATTGAAAATGCGTACGTATAGCACATAAGACATAGCGTACATTCTTTAGAACTCCTGAAAGTAAAAATTGAATGCTTAAAATGTTGATCCGTGCACCTTCTCTGCAGGCCATCGGCTAATTGAAGGAATCAGTTACCGGCGGAGCCTAGGGGAAGCAAAATTTCAAGGATTGACATAGTTCGTATCAACGAAAAGAAATGGAACTTTGCCGGTGTCTTTATTGTCCAGCTCTAACAAGCCTTTTTTGTTGGCTTAACAAGTTCTTACAGGCTTCTAGAGACTTGTCCTTCAGTTTTTCATTGTGAAGACTGAAGACTGAAGACTGAAAAGTAAGCATATATGTTTGTTTGGATGGGTGTACATAAAGATGCTCATAATGCAAATTCGTCTTTATTTGTTTGAGAAAAAGTTATATCGTTTTTTCATCTAATATATTCTTAAAAATTGATTATCGAAATTACCATCAATCAGAAAATATAGCTATGTAACGTGCGAAAAGAGGGAATGAATTGAGGTTATTTTGCCGCGCAATTACTTTGTTACTGTGCGTGCTTGGCAAAGTAGTTGCAGAAGTCAAACGCACATTTAACAGTGTTTTTTTGTAAAACGAGATAATTTCCTTAACATATTTACCTCAGCTTACGGTGTACTTCTCTACCGCGTTTCTAAATGGGCGCATCGTTTATTTGCCCTAGTTACATTTTTAGAGATGAACAATATGTATATGATGCAAGCATTTCAAAGGTAATTATAAGTTGGTAATGGAAGACAAATTATCTTTTGGATTTTATTTCATATAACGTAAAGTTGTTGATCCATCCTACAAATACAAGTAGATTATTTTTTATACGATCAAATTGATCAAATTGACTAAGAGCTTGTTTGGTTTCATTTTCCGAAATCTATGTTTAATTTTAAAATTTAGGTTTTGTTCAAGTACTCACATTTTTCGGAAAAACTATTTTAGATACAAATCATCGGTTTAAAATTTAGATTTTGAAAAAGCTATTTTATTGTCAAATAATACCTTCTTCTAATAAATTTTGCCTTTTTTATTTTTTTCTCTTTCATCTTTCCTACCTATTTTTTGCCTTGATATCCGTAAAAAAAACTTCCCAAATATAATCACTTTTTCAAAACCTAGGTTTTACCTCAGAATCCGAAAAAGCTATTATCAAAAACTTAAATTTTATCTCGAAATTTGTAAAAATATTTTTAAAATGAATTGAAAATAACCCTCAAAATGATTGGTTGTGCTTAGTTGAGCTTCTCGTAAAAGATTTTAGACTCTCAGCTTATTTGACAAAACGTTGAAGATAGCCAAAAGCACGTTCAACAATATTTTTTCGTAAAACGAGATAATCTCCTTTATATATTTACCTCAACTTGCTTAAATATATTTTTCTACCGTGTTATAAGGTAAACACGTAGTAAAAAGAATTTTAACTGGAAGTATAAAAGTGATTATTTAGGGCGTCCAAACAGCCCGTGAGATTTACCGCGCTTATCCGTTTGCACCCCTTCCTCGTATAATTTATAGTCATTATGTCGTCATAGCTTCGAAACTTCAGTGTTGGTATTCCCTGAAATCCAAATCCAAAATACAAATATACAAATTATTCAAAAAAGGCCGGGCCAGAACGTTAATCTTACGCCGACAGGGAAAGGCAGCACGAATTACTACTGATGAAAATTCTAGAAGCAATATCGCCCTCCTTTTTCTCTCTCTTCCTTCGTGGCTTATAATCCTTCCCTTCGCCTACGCACCCTTCAATTATTTCCCTGGTTTCCCTTCTCTCGCAGCTTCTTTCTCAATTTCTTCATCTCCCAGTTCCGTTGCCTCAATTCGGCCACAGGTAATCCAGGCTTTGCGCTCCGTCTCTCCTGTTTCTGTTTCTGTGTAGTTATCGAAAGAGATTGTTGCCTGTTCTGTCGTTGTCAATTCGACCTCCAGATATTTGGGCCTGCAGTTTGTTTTATTGGTGTCTGGCCTTCACGATCTGCTTGCTGATAACGCGTTATTGTTGGTATTTGTGGTTTCTAGGCTCTGTCTTTGAGGACTTTCACCTGAAGTCAACTATGGCATCGAAACGCATCTTGAAGGAGCTCAAGGATTTGCAGAAGGATCCTCCTACTTCATGCAGTGCGGGTGAGCTTCCTGATCCCCTTCGTATATCCCTTTCCGGATCTATCGATTTTCGCGATTAACAGCCACATCTGATAAATCATATTGCCAACAGCAGAAAAGTTTGAAGCTTCGTTTCCAGCTTTTTCTAAATATAGATTCGATGTAAATTTTATTTAAGATCGTTTATTTTACAGAAATCAGTTGTTCTGTGCAATCATTGATAATTTGACTCGGAATTTTCGGTGAGCAAAGTTTTCAATTGTCCCTTTGATGCCCATTAAGTTAGGAGGCTGATCAATCATAATGAAACCTATAACCTAGATTGATCCTTCATGTATTAGCATGCTTGAACATTGATTTCCTTGGCCAAGTCTTGGTTCCTTATTTGTTATTGAGAATCTCTCCGCGGTTAGTTATGTAACTTAGCATGGAGATTATTAGTATTACATTAGCGTTTAAGGCTAATCTATCAACATCCTTGGTATATAATGCTGCCAACTGTTCTTGTAAGATTTAAATTTACCCGACATGTTAGTTATTTAGTTGGTTGTATGAGATTGGTTATAATCTGATAGTGGTCTACATCTTCTCGTAAAATTAAAATTCTCTACTATCTATACTAGGTCCCGTGGCTGAGGACATGTTTCATTGGCAAGCAACAATAATGGGACCGACTGATAGTCCATATGCCGGTGGTGTCTTCCTTGTCTCAATTCATTTTCCTCCAGACTATCCATTCAAGCCACCCAAGGTAGTATATACTGAGTTATTCCTCTATTACTCACTTGCATATTTGCTCTTCTGAAGCTGTTATAATGTTGAGGTGGGCTGTTGATTATTCACAGGACTTGTTAAAATCTCATAGAATAAATAATCTCCTTAATCCTTACTAATAAAATAGTTTGTTTATGTTTTGAAACATTAACAGTAAACTGTTATCATTCTTTGATATTGCAATTAGAAAAAAATATTTTAGTGAGGAAAATGCAAGGGGAAGTTATAGTTTTTCGTTAGCCTCATGCACCTTTCCTGGGGAGCGTGTGTGATCTGTCCTTGTCATAGTAGGAAGGTATAAGTTTACCAAGTATAGAGCTGGCCTGGGATCTGCGTAGTACCTGATACTCCAATTCGTGGCTTTGTTACTACCGAAAGGAACAATTGATTTGTGCTGGCAATTCCCCCCTTTAATTATTGTTGTGTGGGCTGCCCCACTTATTCTCTCCGGTTCACACACATACACATTTGAGAAATTATTGGAAAGAGTACAGATTTATAGGAAGTTGAGTTGCTGGAGTAAGACTATTGGTTTTTTGACAGGTAGTCTTGTGAGATTTCAATCTTCCTATCCCTTGATGATTTCAACAGTCTCCTCTTTTTTCCTAAACCCAATAATATTCCAGGTCTTTTTCTGGTCATTTATCTTAAGGTGCTTACACATCCGACTTTCTTCAGAATTGTCTTGTCTGATTTACTGTGTCATCATGCATGGCAAATAGATTTCAATGGATTGCATGTTGAGGAGTTCCTTTACCTTATTTTTCTGAAGCTGAAACTCATGCTGTGTTCTTTTTCCCGGATGGCAGTCGAATTTGTAGCACTGATAAAATTGGCTTACTAAATACTGCAGGTTGCATTCAGGACTAAGGTGTTTCACCCAAACATCAATAGTAATGGTAGCATATGTCTTGACATTCTTAAAGAACAGTGGAGCCCAGCACTTACAATTTCCAAGGTTTGATATTACCTGGTTCTCTTGACATTTGATAATCTTTCAAAAGAATTAGTTTGTGATCAACTGACAACTAGATGTATATCTGCATTTCCACGTTTTTCTTGTTTGCATGCCTCTTTTTTTTTTTTAAAAAAAATTAACTTGTTCTGATTCTTTAATGTGCATTCAACCTACTTCTTGCGTTGTAATCTTTTAGAATTTTTCTGTATTTTTTTAATGTGGTTACTTCCCTCTAGGGACAAGAGAAGAATTTAGAGTATAGGTTAATTAAACAGAAAGTAACCTAGATATCTGAGATTTTTTATTGTTTCTGCATGTATAATATTCTTTCAAATCCTGTTATCATCTGATTTTGGTTGAGTTGCGCTATAGTTTATGTGATCATACATGATGACGATATCTCTAATTTCCCTCTACATGTATTGATTAGGAAAAACTAATTTCCATCATTTTCAGGTCCTTTTGTCAATATGTTCATTATTGACGGACCCCAACCCTGATGACCCCCTTGTCCCTGAGATTGCTCACATGTACAAGACCGACAGAGCCAAGTATGAAGCCACTGCTCGCAGCTGGACACAGAAGTATGCCATGGGTTGAACGGTCCTGACTTCTCTCGACTGTTTGAATAAGGCTTCAACAAAAATCATTATTTGCTTCTCTTAATGTAAAAGAATTAAAAATGTCCTGAATGATGCTTTCTCTTTTTGTCTGTGGAACTTAAAATTGTTAATTGGTAAGGGTTTTCGGCTATCATTTGTGAATATTCCTTTTGTAAGACATTGATAATGTGGAGGTAATTGTTTGGAAACCTTGTGAACGATCTGCCTTGTGACTTGTTACTCCTTGATAATAACTCAGGTTTGTATAGGTGGTGGGTATTGGCAACATTCGAGTAGATTTGGCTCCTAATTTATAGGGGAAGACGGAATGAGCAGGAAAATTTTCAAGGCAATATTTTTCTGTTTTTTTCTGGCATGTCAACAAATATAGGATACAGGGGTTATTTTATCGGCTCTACCCTATGAAGTTTTACAAGTTTTTACCATGATTGAAGTGTATGGTTATTTGTTCATTTTTAGATACTTAGATTAACATTCTTCATGTTATCCTATGTACATGATATTTACGTTTGAGAGATTCTGCGTTTTCATATGTTGTAGTTTTAGTAGTTCTTGAGTTTATGCTTTTAAACTTGGGTTGGGTCTGCATCAGCATTTAAAGGCCTCTGTAAGAGAAAAGGGGGTAAGGGAAATCCAGTGTAGGGAGAGATGTTTTAACTCTTGGGTTGGTTCAGATCATAGGGAAAGCGAAAAAAAGAAGAATAAAGATGAACAAGGGGGGACATTGCACTGATTGTTGGGTAATACGAATGTTTTCTGGATTCTGGACTGAAAAAACAAAGAAGAAGGAAAACTTTTTCACCTGTTTCTATTTGAATCAGATTGGAGAAATTCGGAAAAAAGAAATGTTGGTATTCGATGGATCTGTGAAGAGCTACGATTTCAAAAATCAATTAGAGATCCATTGTGGTTCTCGCTTCATGATCAATAAAATCAACTGGAGAAGGTAGAAATGAATGGGTGAGGGTCGCAAAGTTTGGTGATGTGAAAACTGATGTATCAAGTTGTGTTCCCTACTAGATCCATCATCAAGTTCAAGGGAAGGCAGGTAGTGGTGGATAGATATTTGGACATTATTGAGAGGGAGAGAATAGAAAGGTGAAGCACAAGGAGACAAGATCATTGAGGTTGTTTTGAGGCAAACGATGTGCATGTTTTGTGTATGCTCGTTTCTGTGAAAGCGATAATTCCAGAATCACTTTCCTGATGCCAACATCTCTCACGTGGCTTTTATTACTCTTTCAATTAAAAGGCAGCGTCACCAATTGTGGTTCATGAAGCTCCTCTCTTTCCACCATGCCTGCCTCCCGGAACATCCCCCAGGCATTGGGTTGAAATAAGCCCTCCAAAAAAAAGAGTGAATATTAGTACAATTTACATTCACATGGCTAATATTGCAGTCTGCTTTCTCACCGACTAAGGGGGGCATGTTTCTCATGGTGTTACAAAAATGTCTATATAAAACTCATCTCACATACTTATTTTATAGACTATAAATCAAGTTGAAAAAATAACTTTTACCGGTAATTCAAACAAACATTATCTCAACCATTAGACTTAAAGCTAAACGGCCCAGATTTAGTGCTGTATAAAACTAATAATAAAATATTAACTTCTTGAAAAGAATTATGTAAATTCAAACTGCTAAATTTTAACGAAAGGTTGAAGATGTATTAGAGTGTCAATCTAATGATTGAGATGATTGGTATGGGTTTTTTTTGGGGGGGGGGGGAGCAGCGAATCCGAATCCAACTTAATCCCCGTAAAAAATCAAAGAACTGCAAAATTGAGTTGTTTCACAACATCTCTCACAACACGAGTTTTTATACTATTATGTATGGGATGTAGTTTGTATTACAGCTTAGATGCTATATGTATGGGAGAGTTAGTATAAGATTTTTTTGGGGGGGGGGGGGGAGGGTTGCATTGTTATCTGTGAACAGCAAGTGCAGAACGCCGTGCAAATCAAATGAGGGAGATTAAGTAAGGAGGAAAGAAGATGTGGGTGGGGATGATGATATTTATAAATACAGTGCCTAGTTGTTGAAATTGAATTGAATGGTGGAGGCCATCCAATCGGGCCTCAGGTGGCGCTCTGCTGTTTGCATCGGCGAACAACACTTCCCTCTTCTTCACCATTTACGTCATGTTTCTTCACCATTTCTGTCATGTTTCACAGACTTAAACGTAACTTGAAATATTTTCAGAAACTTAATGGCAACAATTCCTTTCAAACGAGGCCTGTGTATAATTCTGCCCAATTCAAAGACACAAGACTGACCGCTTCTCTCAATAACTGTGTATCACCTTGTTGACTCAGCCGAACACACCCTATGAAATATCTTTAGGTAACTCAAATTAACCTCATCCTAATGCGACTCGTAATCCTTCATTTAGATGTGTGATGTCACCAGGAATTAAGAAATTACATAAGTGAAGGAGAAGGATGAATGGGAGACGTCGCCATCTGATAATCGGAGTCTCCGTGCCCCCCTTCCCTGGGATGGAATGGCTGGGCACGTGTTTGACTCGCTGCCGCCTTCTTCGCCTTTGCTTCTCCCTCAAGACATGCCATGTGTACACTTCAAGCAACCACTCCTCCCACCCTCTTTTTCTTTGTTCTTTCCTTCCTCCTCCTCCTTCTTTTTTAAATAATAGTTTTGGGTGTGTGTTGTGTTAAATATAATATAATTAGACTAGGAAAGAGACGGAGATTTTTAAATGTTGCTGGGAGTGAGTAACCACTGCGACACGCCCTCCTCCTCCTCCTCCTCCTCCACCAGTAGTCTTTACTTGCCTCAAACAATCAATTCATTCATTCATCAATCACGCTTCCAACTCTGTCCGCTCACATGCCCCACCTCTCAACTTTCAGCCCAAGGCGTCGTCACTGACGGCGCTATCAACAGAAAAATAAACGCGACCGGTTGTATGTGTTCTCAACCTTTCAATTTCAGGTTGACCAGTCAAATGCTCCGAATCGGTCATGGTGAATTGGATCCAATGAAACAAATCCCAAAAGAGCAATTCTTCGGGGGGACAAAAAATGAAAGGGAGGGAATAGAACAATGCAGGAGTAAAGAGGAGGTGTTGAGGTAAAAACAAAAAAAACAGAGAGACGGCCAAGTATTACCGATAACTACTGATAACGAGTTGACTCTAGGAGATGAGCTCAGATTTCACTGTCACAAAAATTACAAACATTGTCAACAACAAATATATATATATATATATATATATATCTCTTTATGGACGAGTGTTTGTCAAATTACAGCAATCACAAGCTAAAAACAAAACTCCTTTTATGTGTGAAATTATTTAAAAAGGTTAATTTAATCTCGAGATTAACGTTGACACTATCAACTCACCTAAAATTGTGATGCATAAAAGCAAGAGAGAGGAGGTGGACATGTGCCGTGCAGGTGGAGCTGCGTCTTCCCGACACTAGAGAGCAACATAAACCCCTCCACGAAAGAGCTCCTACTTTTCCAACCCTTCCTTCGTTCTGTGTGTGTTTATATGTATATATATGTGTGCGCGCGCGCCCCTTCTTTCTCCACTTCTTCCTACTGTCTCCCGCCAAAACACCATCAAGCACTCCCTCCTTTTCCTCCCTAGCTACTCCTTTCTCTTCTCCAAACCTCTGTCTATTTATTTATTTCCATGCCGCCAACCACCACCGCCACTCCTCACCCTTCCTACTTCTTCACTCCCTCTTCCATACCACAATCTTAGCCTCACTCTCTTTCACACACATAACCATACTCCTCTCCACTCGTCATGTCCCTCCACTTCTCTGACCCTCACCCGCAAACACCCACAACCACAACCCATCAGAGGCTCCTCCGAATCATACTCACTGATCATGACGCAACCGATTCTGATTCCGACTCTGACTCTTCTCCCCCTCAAATCGCATCCAGGGTCAAGCGCCGCATCACCCTCCATCTCCCCTCCCCTCATCCTACTTCTTCCTCCGCTCCTCCCCGCGCTCCTGCCAAATCCAACGCCAACCGATTCAGGCGGCCCGTCCGAGCCTCTTCCTCTGTCTCTCGCCGCCATAAAAAGTTCAGGGGCGTTCGACAGAGGCCCTGGGGTCGCTGGGCCGCCGAGATCCGGGACCCGAACAGAGGAAAACGGGTCTGGCTTGGCACCTTCAACACAGCGGAGGAAGCCGCATCTGAGTACGACAGGGCGGCTCTGAAGATCAAGGGCCCTAACTCGGTAACCAACTTCCCTGACTCCATCGTTACGGAGGGCGCAGCGGCGCCGATGGCCACCGCGGAAGATAGCCCCAGCACTGAAGGAACGATCTCGTACTCCGACGCGGCGCCGTCGCCCACCTCTGTGCTTCCCTGCGATGGCGATTCGACGGCGTGCGACGATTTCCGTTACGGCGACGTGGATGCGTTCGGGTTCGACATAGACGGGCCTCTGAGTTTGCCGGATGTGAACCTGATGCTGTCGAGTCAACCGTTTAGGAAAGAGGAGTTCGGCGAGTTTGACCTCGATGACTTCTTGACGTGGCCCAACTAAAATCCTGGGGGCCTCTCCGTCTTTTCGCCTAAATGTGAGGGACTGTTTCGTAAACCCGTTCTGCGTCTGTTGATTAAAACTTGAAAGCTTTGTCTGTTGATTCGGAGAAGCGTGCGCGACGGAGCCGATGTTTCGCAGCTGAAGCGGCAAAGTTTTGAGTCGTGTTTTGTCGGAGTAATCATCTTCTGGTTGATAACTAAAAGAACTAAATTAAATTAAAATTAATTTAAGGAGCACCGGAAGATCAATGAAATCCTTGTATATCCAGCTTAGAAATTACTATAAGCATCGAATTATTTTATTATATGGTGTCGAAAATTTTGTTGTTTGGATCATGTTGTAATTTACTGTACTTTGTGGGTTTAAAAATGAATCCTGTGCATTTGGGTTCTTAGCCTTTTTCAGAATAAATAGGAAATTAAAAATAAGAAGAATGGAGACAAGTGGTTGACAGGTTGCTACGTGGCTTAGAGCCGTAAGTCAACCGTAAGAAGCGTCTGGTAGGATTTTGTATTCGATCGGTGGGTTATTACGTTCGTATCCAGCCTTTTGCTCTCCTTTCGTTATTCTTTTTTAACTTTACGCATTAATGAAATTGAAATGACTTTGAATACCTTTTGTTTATGAGACTGGTGAGGGACAAGTGAAAAATGGGTGGCTGCTCTATCTATACATAAATTCTTGTAAGATTCCTCGTCTGCAATCGTTGTTTATTGTTTTTCTTCTAGATGAATTTGAGGATAAAGAATTTATCAAAAAAATTATTAAAAATGCTGGTCTCATGATAAGGTTCCTTAAGTGGGATCTCCTATTGTCTACTACCACCGGCCTTGCCGCCAGCAAACATGCTCAGTGGAATTTTAGCGGAATTTGTTCACAATATTAAAAGGGTCAAAGTGCATGTGGAATTTTATGTTAATAACTGTATCAGTATCTTATGCGCTCAAAAAGGAAAATAGGTAGACAGTCCACAATTTTATTAATGGATGTTATTTAATTATATGAGAGAGAATGGGTTTTGTAATTGAAAGGAGATCAAGTAGGGCCAGATAAAATTAAAATAATACTTTCCCATTGACATTTATTCAATATACGGTAACACAGAGGACAAGAGAGGAATGGATATGATCAAAATATAAGTGTGTGGGTGCCACATATAAGCATAAAATACAGCAACTTGAAATCTCAGTGTGCGACAAAATTTAAATATACACTTCGTCGTTTTGTGTTCTGTTGCCTAACATTTGATCACCTAAAAAGCCAAAAAAAAAAAAAAGAAGAGTAGGATGTTTAATTTTCCATGTATTTTTGTTATTAACCAAGCAGAGGGGGGGGGAACGAATATGCAATTTTTATATATGCCACTGTGCTTCTCGGAATGGTCATCTCAATTACGTTTGGCTGTGAATTGTTTCTTCGTTTGTTGTCCGTTTCATCTTTGCGGAGTTGATGACGCTCGCGTGGGGGGAAGTGAATTTTGACTCGGTAAATATATTTGGCCCTTCTGTTATTTTGGCCGACAGGTATTATATTCGAATTTTGTGATTGGGCCAGGTCAGCAGGATTACGTTTGATCATGCTGCGGATTTGTGGGGCGTTATCTCCTCCGAGTTTGAGCGTGCATGCGTGATGTGAAGGTGAGAGATGATCCCTTAAACCCTGCGCAACCGCTTGGTGTCACGGGACCATTACCCTCTCCCCCAAAAGACGTCTCATGAGGGTGTGCAGCGCACCCGCTTATATAGTCCAGCACCCTCCCGAGCCTCTCCGATGTGGGACTTGTGACATTCTCCCACAGCCATTCGCGAGCGACCTCGCCGCGAGAGCCCACCGGCAACCTTGCCGGCGTCCGGAGGGTCCGCCCGCACCGTTACCCTCTCCCCATTACTTTCTCCCCGCCGACAGGGGCGTGCAGCGGGCGTGCGGCGTGCGGCTTCATCCCGAAGGCTCAGGGCTGGCTCTGATACCACTTGTCACGGGGCCATTACCCTCTCCCCCAAAAGACGTCTCATGAGGGTGTGCAGCGCATCCGTTTATATAG
>JANTPZ010115279.1:0-33645 GCA_025593235.1 Vachellia pachyceras
TCTGTTAAATTTAATTTGCATTTTGTTTATTTAATTTTATGCAATTGTACTATCTTTTGTTTTTGCTTTATAATTTCTTTCAACAAAAAAGTCTTTTTAATCTTTCCTATGTATTGAATGAAATGTGAAAATGAACCGTGATGCAATTAAAATAAAATTAAAAGTCAAATAATATGTTTTATATTATGAATATTATTATATGATGTTTATATCTTCCATTACTCTCAAATTATCTTGTATATTCCTTTATTATCTTATGTAATCATTTATATTGATTTATTGTTATATTGTAAATTCATGTTTATAAATATAAAGCATCACATAAATATTAGATATTTCTCTCCTACTCAGTCTTCTTTCTCTTAAATTTATAATATGTTATTACTACAAGACTCTATGCAAATTCACAACATAAATAAACAAATAACGTAGTAAATTCACATGACCCTTTCAGGAAATTTGAAATTCAGATGGTATGTTTTGGGCATTTTCCCAATAAATAAGTAACATAAAGCACAAAACATATTAAATATCCATATGCCATGGATCGTTGGTTAGGCCTAGATGACCATATAAAAACTTTATGTTAATGACTTGTATCAATCCTCAGTAAGGTTTATACACGAGGCCCATGTAAAAATAAAGCATTGGAAAGATTAACAATAATTATTAGGCTAAAATATACTTTTGATCCTTTATATTTGCGTCAAGTTTCACTTTAGTCATTTAAGTTTAAAAAGTGCACTTTTAGCCCCTCAAACTTAACGCCGTTAGTTACTTTTAACGGAAATTGCTGACTATGTAATAAAACGTTAACAAAGCATACTCACATTTTAATTTTAATTTAATAATATAATAAATTTGATATTTTAAATTGTGTAAAATAAAAAAAGATTTAAAATAATAGCGTTAAGTTTGATGAGTCAGCAATTTCCGTTAAGAGAGGCTACCGACGTTAAGTTTGAGGGACTAAAAGTGCACTTTTTAAACTTAAAGGACTAAAGTGAAACCTGACGCAAACAGAAAAAATTAAAAATATACTTTAGCCTAATTATTAAAGAAAACTAAAACGTTAGTCCAGACTAACTAATTACTTACAGATACAAAAAAAATCCATATAATGCGCTGGATCCAGAGGCAAAGCAAGAGCACATGGCATTAACAATTCCGTCATTATTTTCTCTCTTTTTTGACTTTCAGTTCTCACTTGCTCCGTCCCATTTCAACTCCATCCTCTCTCCATCTCATTCCATCGCAACCTCTCTCATTCTCATCAGTCACATCATTTTTTTTCACCCACCCCACACTAAAACTGTTCTCTCTCCATCCCACTCGGAAACGGTTTCGGTGCTTCTTTCTGCGAGAAACATACCGTTCTCATCCCCTTATATATATATATATATATATTATATTATTAATAATTAATATATTTAAAATATATTTATATAATATATTTATATATTTAATATTTTAAATTTATTATATTTTATTTATTTTTTATAGATATGGACATCAGAATCTGGTGTTGGGGTTAGATCTTTTGGCTCAGCAAGGCAGACAGAATCATCTTTTA
This sequence comes from Vachellia pachyceras, assembly GCA_025593235.1. Taxonomy (NCBI): domain Eukaryota; kingdom Viridiplantae; phylum Streptophyta; class Magnoliopsida; order Fabales; family Fabaceae; genus Vachellia; species Vachellia pachyceras. The sequence continues at coordinate 1,574 of JANTPZ010115279.1, forward strand.
TCTTCTGCTTCTAGACAGAATGGTAACATTCCATGGAAAAACAAGTTTGTTGATGTGCATGCTGACTCTCATACTGGAGCTTACCCTGCAACAAAATTGGCAGCATGTTAATTCCATTTAACCAGATGGTTATCCATGGGGAGCAAATTTCACAGTTTCAAAGGAAGCGGAAGGCATTTGAAGATGTTATTGCTGTATGATTAATCACTATATAATTGTATCTCAAGTATTTTTTTTAATATCTGCTTGTAGAATGGAGAGGCTAGAATTTTTTAAATTATTATAAAAATATTTAAAAATTCAATAAAAAATAAATAAAATAGAATAAATTTAAAATATTAAATATATAAATATATTTTAAATATATTAATTATTATAATTATATTAATTATTAATAATATAATATATATATATATAAAAGTGGATGGGGAAGCCCACTCCATCACCCACCCCACACTTTTCCATCCTCTTCCATCACAAACCTCTCTCCATCTTTGGATTTATTTGAATAATCCGTTAGGAAAATGATTAAAAATTTTAAGATAAATATATGAAAGGAATTTTATCTCAATAAACATAAAAATGGTTTTACCTCCCCAAACAAGCCTTTCTCTTTTAAATTTTCAGCCTCACTCCTATTTCTCTCGCACGAATCCATCACTCCTTCACTCTTCCATTCCGTCACATCACATTATTCTTTCCATCCTTTCATCCTTTTTCTAGTGACTACACCTTACCCCTTCCGTTCTCTCTCCATCTCACATCCATCTCATTTAACAACCATCTCTGTCCCATTCCAGTCGACCACTACCTCCGTCTCATTCCAGTTCATCATTTTCCATTCACCGCCACTCCCACGCTTCTCCGTCATTGCCCAACGCTGGTTTACTTCCAGATCTGATTCCCAAGTCTGATAGAGGACATGAGGTTTAGCATAGTCGTTCTCCAATATGAGTGCCTGATCACTCCATCATTTGGTGAAACTTGTCGGAGTTCTTGAGCTAATATAGAATTTTGATTGTTTATAATTTCAATATCCACTCTTTGTATTTTGATTATAGTTGCTAGGTATTTAGGATTGTAATTCATGTACGTGTTTGAGGATTAGTACTGGTATATGTAATCAGGATATTGATATTTATATTGGATTTGCTTTGAATGAATCATTGATTGACTTATGGACCTATTGTTCATTGTAATTGATGATTCATGTTCTTGAAGCTTTCAATTTAGTTGAGAGTGAAAGAATTTTTGTGAATCGATTGCGAGCTGGCCTCATAGGACATCTATGGTGAATTGGAGTAACATAGGTCTCTAGGTGAATTTGACTACATGTGGTGTGTTGATTAAAAGAAGATGTCTTTACTAATCTTTGGCTAGTAAGGCATAACTAAACCTTAATCAATTGGAATTAGAAAGATTGGCTAAGTCATTCGCTTCATCCATTATCCATTCCATCGTAAAAATAAGAAAAAGTTATAAATAAGTTAACTCTTTTAGTCTAATTAGAAGATGACACACACTTTACATACTCCTTGGTTAATTTTTTATTTACACTAGATTACTTATAAATTAAATATAAGTTCCACATAGAAATCAACCTAGATTAATTGTTATATAGTGTATTTAACTTAGTTTTATTTGATTACCCATGACGTGGCATTTCATTCTTCAAGCACTTTCATCTATGTTTCTTCAAGCTCGAGTGCCCCACCGCCACCCACCCCATCCAAAACAGTCATCTCCATGCCCTTCTTCCACCTCCACCTTCCTTTTCTTTGACTACTTCTCTTCCTCCTACTTTGACTTTGATTCCTACAATCCTCCTCCTCCGTTGAACTTCTCTTCCTTTTTCGCCTCCCACCGCTTCTTCTTCTCCTCCCCGGCCTTTCCAACTCCATCATTAAGTCTCCAAATATCCTACCACCATTGGTAGGCTCATGATCCTGGTTTAGGGGTGCAAATTATTTTTTAAAAAGATAAGTGGACCTATTCTTAATATCTTTTGAGAAGAATTTGATCCAAAAATTTAGTGGGTTTAAAATTAGTAAATGAGTGTTGTAAAATAAATTACATAGTACTAATATATACCTAATTTTCTGAAAGGTAAGGAGTACGGCTGAACATGTTGAACAACACCTAGGTCTGCCCTTGCCTACCACCAACAACAACAACAACCGTGAAATAATCATATTTTATTACGTAAAAGTGCAGTATTTCAGGAGATTTTAGTACTATTATTGGGATTTTATTGAGTTTAATTACATTAATTATGATTAATGATTATTATATGAAATTAAAGTCAATTAAGAGTATTTTGGAAAAAATTAGGATTAAAAGATAAATTCAAATTAAATATAGTTATCAAAATAATTTTAAAAGATTCTCAATTCAAATTAATAAATCTATAATTCTGAGCTTGAATTAGAAAATTTAAGATTCTAAGTTTAAAAAAGCAAATCTATCAAATCAAGGATCAAACTCATAATTCCATTTATTTTATTTTGTTTCATTTCATTTTGTTTTTACTTTATATTATTTTACTTTATTTTATTATTATTATTATTATTATTAAGGTTAGTTTTTCACCACTTAGGACCTATATATACATGCTTTCGCGCCTGGGAATCATTGGCGGCACCCATCATAATCCATCCATTCACCATATCTCCAGCTCTTCACCACAAGCACGATGTTGGATAACATTGGAATAATGGTACTTTGCCACAATATGATGGTCCCAATGGTAGACCTGCTTTGCATGCTGCAGTTCTTCATGGTGACAAAGGTATTTTATCGTATGATTTTGCAATTTATGATTTATAATCATTAAGTTTTTTTTATTAATATATCTAATATTTCTGATTTCCTAGGCATAAAAGGACAATAACAATGACATCTTTTAAAGAATTTTTTTAGGGAAAAATGAAATAAAAACTCACAAAATCTTGGAAATAATTCAAAAGAAATGGTGTGGTCATTAGAAGAAAACTTCATGCAAGTTAATGTATAAAATGGTGTGGTCATTTTATAGCTTCACCATTCATTGGCTTAACGTACTGTTCGTTTTGCGTGATTCTTGTAAAAAAGACCACATGGATGAACATGAAATAAAATGCAGTTACTAAAAATTACAAAAACAAACACAATACATGAATTCATTTAGTACATTTACTTAGATATTCCAAACATTTTCTTCGTGTTTCCAAAGGTTTTGGTGTAGTCACTCTTGTGATTGTGTTGTCATTTTTCTTCGTCTCTTTTGAATTCTTTTGGAGAATCTTCGTCTCCCTACCCAGAAGCAGACGAAGTAATTAATATCATTGCGATTACAGTCTTATGAGTGTAAGTGATATTCAGCTGTTTAATACTCTATGAGCCATTGTCAATGAAATTCTATTTATACCCAAAGCCTTGTAGGTTAGTGGTATAATATCTCCCAAGTAAGAGATCACAAGTTCGATAATGCTGATGTAATCTTATACCGTTAGTGCTTGCCCCTTTAAATAAAAATCAAAATTTTATTTATTTATCTAACTTCATTTATTTCCAGTATCCAACGATCTGCGTGCCATAATTTGCAATAAAATACTACAGTTTTAAATTTAATTTACATATTGTTTATTTGAATTTATGCAATCGTACTATCTTGCGTTTTCATTATAATTTCTAAAATCTATTACCTTCAGGCTAAAACAAATTTACATTCTCTCAACAAATGCAAACAGATCTTTTCATTTGGCCAATAATGTAAATCAACCTTTCATGCTTTGAATAAATGTAAAAATTAATCGTAATGAAAATATAAAAGAACAAAAATTATATGTTTTCGATTACAAAAACTCAAGTTTCTGAAGCCTTTTGGGGAGAGTTAGTTTGTAATGACTCCCCATATTTTGCAGCAATCGTGGAATTTTTACTGTATTTGGGAGTCATTGCATTTTAGTAACTTTTTTTAATATAAAAATTACCTACTTTTTTTTTCTAAACAATCTTTAATTATTAAAGATTTTTTAGAAAATTTAAAATATTTATACTAGATTTGTTGTTATTGTAAAAATTAAAAATCATTAAAAATACATGGGAACAATTTATTTATTCAATGGAGTCAAATTAAACAAACATTTTACTACGTCCAGTCCTTTGATGAGATGAAATCTTGACACTTTCATTTTGTCATTTTTGGTAAAGGGCATTGGCCCCTAAATCTGTTCTCTCATCATCAATGGCATTATGTTTCTACACTATAAGAGATAGTACATGAAAACAAAAACAAAAGAATGCAGAAAACACCAAAGCATCAGAAACAAGTCAGGCCATGAAGCACTCGGAGAGAAAACACTTTCGTTTCAGCAGCGTCAACATATATAAAAGCCAGCAATATAATAAAACGATTAGCCCAATCGCTAAATCACTTGTACTTACCCATGTTCTTGTTAGAGACTGTGTTTCTAGGCCAATCAGCAATTAGATGAAGATGTTACATTTAATTAAATAAAAGCAGTTTTATTAAATATTAATGATATTGTACGCCAACTATCCATGGAAAGTTAAGTGCTTATCCTAAATGTCCCCGGATAATTATTATTGTGGAAACAATAATAAATTAATACTAGTATGATTTCGATTGATGATCATGCATGGAGATGCAAATCAAAATCATAGGCAGTTATTAGAGGTCAAGATGGTGGACTTACCCTTTGCGTTTTGACATTATCAAAAGCCCCTTTTTAACAAAGCAATCATAAAGGTTACTACTGATAGAGCGTAGTGGGATTCATGCGGATGAAAATTTGTGGTCAAGATGGAATTTCTTCCTCTCATTCTGAGAGATATCTTTAGGCACATCAACGAGTGAGACTAAAAATTGTATGACCATGCTCAAATAAAATGAGTTTCAGTTGTCTTGTTAGTTTATTAAGAGATCAAGAAAGTATGGTTGAGTAGTATGCAGAGTAACTTCTTGAAGTCACATGCTTGATAGAAAAACAAAACAAAATGACTTTCAGCAATGATAGAAAATGTCGCCACCAAAAGTCTTCCCTTCAGAGGCGACTTTGTAAGTTGCTGCCAAAGGTGACACTTTCAGTGATGACCTTTTTTCTATCACCAGTGAAAGTGATACTTTCAGTGACTACTTTTCTCTATTGTCATACAAGGCAAGACTTTTAGCGGTGACTTTTTCCATCGCCACTAAAGTTAAGATGTTTAGTGGCAACTTTTCGTGTCGCTACTAAAGGCAAGAAATTTAATAATTATTTTATTTGTAATTTTTTATTAAAAATAATATTTTTAAAAATAAAAACTATAAAATTAATAATCATATAAGTGTATTAAAAATACTATTCAATCAATAATATATTACATATAAAATAAATTCAAATATATAAAATAATAAATACATATATTGAAACAACCATTCGCTTTATTTTTAGTTTCTAATAATATTATATATTGTGTATATATAGATATATGTATAAATATAGATAAATGTCTATAATTTATTTTGTAGTAGAATATTATATATAATTAAATATGTGTTTAAAGTATGTAAAGTCATTGCATCTCAAATGGCAAAGGCTCACGCGACCGTGGCAGGTTGAGGTGGTGACATGTGGTGTAGGTGAGGTGGCGTACATGTGGCAACAAGTGGTGTGTTGAAACTAGTGGTGATGTAACAGTCATCGATGACATGTGGTGCAAGACGGACGGTGATGATGTAGTAGTAACCAGAGTAATTATTATTTTTAATAATTGTAAAACTATTGACGGCAACAAAAAAGTTGTCGCTAAAAGTACTTTGAGTGACAACCAAAGGGGACTTTTAGTGGCAACTTTTTGTTGTTGCGGAAAAGACTTTCAGTGACGACTTATTTTTGTCATCGCCAATACTTTTAGCAACAGTTGCTATGGCGGTGACTTTTCGGTGACAACTTGTCACCATGAATTAATTGGATTTTATCAATTGAATTTGTAGAATTTTAGAAGATTTTAGTGCTATTATTGAGGTTAATTGCATAAATTATTATTAATTGCTATTACATGGAATTAAAACTAATTAAGAGTAAATGGTTATACTTTTCACCATTTTGTTAAATAATTAATTTTTAGAACCTTTGATGCTACTCAATACCTTTTTATTGTATGTGTTCTTGGAAGAAATTGGGATCAAACACTTCAAGCTTCTTACTCCATCAACTATGTATTGAGCATCACTAGAGTTGCTTGTGTACCAGGCTAAATCATGGGTATACATTGGGCTAGGTCTAACACTTGGTTATTGGGTTTAATTCTAGTCCATTCTACTGTGAGCTGGGGGGGGGGACTTCCTTATTTAATTCATTTATTCATTAACCACCTAAGACAAGGAAGGTTAGTGGACAAGGAAGGTTAGTGGATTAAATCACCTAAAACATCAATTTTATAGAATTTAAGTGCATTCATTTAGTTTAATTAGATAGTAAAAGCACATTTGATAATTCTTGGTTAATGTATTATTTACATTAAATTACTTAGGAATTAAATATAGGCTCCACGTAGAGATCGGCCTAGATTAGTGCTACTATATTACATTTAGCTTAGTTTTTATTTGATTGCTCCTAAGACAAGGTACATCGCGCCACCAAAAGTCTTTTAGTGGCGACTTTCAATGTTTTTGTGGTGATTGTATATAAAAGAGACTTAAGACAAGTTATATTGGATCACTGATTTTCATATAATCTGAGTAGTGGTAATGTCTTGTTAGAAACCACTTATGCCTTGTAGGCTAAATGATTCTTTGGGCCTTCTACCGATATTATATGAGTCTATAGGGTCACACACAAAAATGAGTTTTTTTTTTTGCCAACGAAAAAACCATCAACATTAAACACAACAAACATACAAAGTCTCATAAAGAACCATAACTAGCAACCAACCTAAAAACCACCAAACTAAAATAACAAAAAGAACAACAATACAGCAAGAAAATCCTCTAACATCAAACATCCAAAACGCCCTAGGCTGCGACAGATCTTGAGATACCCAAATTAAAGGGTAAGAGCCGTTCCAAGAAGCTTTGATGAACCTCCCGGCTACCAAATATGCTTCAAACAGAATCCATAAAAAGAAATGGTTCCTGATCAGATTCCCTGAAGAAAGATCCTCAAGGAGGCCAATAATCATAATGATGACAATACTACCACAATTATCATGATATAAAGGGAAAGTATCACCACTCCAGCCCGAAGAAGAACAATGTTTCCATACACACTGGAGAGGCCCATGTTTTGCCGGCATATGAACAGTGTATCCATTTACACTGAACAGGCACATATCAAGCCCTATATGAACAGTATGTACAATCCCACTGAACAGACTCGAGATAATGATTCTAACCTGGCCCTCACATTGCCTTGCCTTAAGCTTAGCAACAACCAACACCCCAGCCATCAATCCAAAGGAGAAAACCTCACACCCACCAAAACCAATCACAGGCAATAAATCAGCAACCGGAAATTTAGCTCTGTGACCTTCCACACCTTCTCCTCTCCATCTAAGCACATCCCACATCAGACCAACCAAAGCAGAGACAGCAAGAGTAAAACTCCTAACAATATGACATGCTCTGGCCCAACCAAACAAGCATCTAAACTCACTAAAAGACCAGTTGAACCAAGCTACATCCAGATTCAATACCCTTCTAAATGTAACATTACTTAAATAGATGAATCCAAGAACAGACTCAGCCAATCTACCATTCTGCTTACTCAATCCCAGAACAACTGCGTAAGCAAAAATTTGAGCACTGGGAACGCTACTTACCTTCAGATCCCTAGCATTCAATCTGTCCTTCTCTGGCCTCCTCTGCTCTACTTCTTTCCACCAAAATCTTTCGTCGATTTGAAGCCCTTGACCTCCATTGATAAGCCACTGCAAGAAGACTATAGAAACCCCTAATCCCTAAGACCATGCAGCTCCTTCTTCAGCCCGAAACCCTGCACCAACATTATCACCCTCAGCTACAAGACCCTCCGGCGATACAGACAATGAGACTCTGGTCGAGGCAGTATTGCCGATTAATCGCGTCGCTTGGGTCTCAACCGTTTCGGCGAGGGCTACATTCAGGTGAGTGGCCTCTCGACCTTGGTCGATCTTCTCCCAATCTACCTCCCTTGACCATGGAGGCACCCACCGGAGATCACTATCAGAGGTCATCATCCTAGAGAACAGCCCACCGACCTCTAATCGACGATCCCCTCCACCTCCGTACTTGCCTCCTTCAGATAACGCCTTCGATACCAAGATCTTGAAGACCCATGCCATAGAAAGCACCCACCGCGAAGCGACAAAAGAAGGCGACTAGATCCTCCAACGATGATTGCGAGGAAGAAGACCAGATCGCTACTGATCACCAAACTCGACAAACGCGAGACGAAAAAACCCTAGCAGAGAGGGAAAAGAGACCCCAGCGGCGGGGAAAACCTTAGATTTTTCATTCTCTACACACAAAAATGAGTTTACACAAATTTAAATGTTTAGGTTTATTGAATCTAGAAAATATTCAATTAATGAATATAAAATATTCTCATCATCTAATCTAAAAAGTCCTATTTTTGAAATAAGATAGTTCTAGAAAATATTATTTTGATTAGAATAATAGAATATTAATATTATTTTTAGTGAAATAATACTATGTTATTACTATTTAGAAAATAATAAAATATTATTTAATTTAGGCTTTCAAATCTTGACAAGATTTATTTTTCAAATATAACATCTTCGGAAAATTTCATATGAAAAATCCTCAAATAAACGTAATGATAAAATCCTATTGAATATATTAATGAAAATTAGGGTATACTTATTTGATATACGTAATTTTGAATCAATTATAGGAAAATAATTTGCTTTTGAATCAATTATTTATAAAAGGATAAGTATCATGTATATTTTCTACTGGTGGTAGATGAATTTTATATATTTAATATATAAATTTCCCATATAATTTTATTAGGTTATTTGAAGATAGGAGTTGGATGGAGATAACAATACCTCCAGCAACACAAAAGCCACCAAAATCACATCGATATGTAGAACATATTTCCGATCTCAACAACCATGCAATTATCACAATCACATGCATACAACTCGAAAAATACTTACATACTATTGAAGTGTCACATCTTATATACTCTCTTCAATGAGAATATTTCAATTGTCATTTTTTATGGATTTCATATTCCATAAATTCCTGTTGATTATTTCTTTATATTCATAACAAATTATACTAGGTATTTGTGGGGCCACAAATAAAGATAGTTAAAACATTTTATTAGAGTACATGACAATGTGACACTTCCAGGGAGCATGTAGTATCTCCCATGAATCCTAAGTATCACAAAACTGCAATGCAAGCTAACGTTGGGTCCGTTTGGAAAAGCGGTGGAGAAGTGCTTTTACCATTTATGAGGTAAATGTGTGAAGGAGATTATCTCGTTTTGCGGAAAAACACTGTTGAACGTGCTTTTGAGGTGTGCAAACGCTTTGCCAAACACCCCCGTTAGCGCCTTTCAAGGAACGGATAGTCATGACCCAATTACTGGCTTGGTGCATCACTAACTCAAGCTCAACATAACATTTTAGATACTTGAATTACACACATAATGAATAGGAAAATACCAATTGAGACAAGTTAAAACAACAAAATCTTAATCCAGACTTACTGATAAATCTTTATTTTTACATGAAATAAGTGTACCTAATATTGACTTTTTTGTACCTTATTTGATTTTAAATATGTTAATTAGATGTTTATTTTATTAAGGAATGAGTATATGAATTAATTGCTAATTTTCCTATCACTCCTTAAATTCCCTAAATTTTTACCATTTTAGTCACATGATATTACATTATATTGGGTCCAACGTGCAGGATATTTTTGGAATTAAATTATTAAGGAGCCAGCTGAAACCAATTGGTTAGAGTAACTACATGGAAAAGAGGAAACGAATTAGATAGGAAAACTAACTTTCCTCATTGTCCAGTTGTCATAACTTGCTCCCTTACTATTTTCGGTGTGCTCTGACCAACATACACCAGCTCTCCAACTCACCTTCTGACCATCACTCATCACAGAACAAACCCATTCCCTCATCTCACTTTTCCTTTCTGATCAGCACGGGTTTAGCATACTCCTACACTACTCTGCGTGATCGCAATCCGTCACTTTGTCCAAGACCGACTGTTCTCCATTTTCCAGAGCTATCTCCATCTTTCTCATTCATTTTTCTTCCATTTTCCATCAACTCCCTCCGTTCCGCCACATCCGTCTCATTTCACTTCCAGATTTTTGCTTCATTCATCCGCCACCGTCAACAGTTTGCTTCCACCTTTTCTTCATCTTGACACTACAAAAAAGGTTGTATTAGTCGCGATTATTTTTTTTGTATTTGTAGCTGTTTTAACGGCTACAAAGACATGTACTATTGGTTTACAAAACCACTACAAAACACAACGTGACAAATGGTTTAGCAATGGTTTTTTAGAACCGCGGCATACATAGAAAGAATCGCTACTACATTTGCAGGGTTTGTAATAAACCACGGCAACATAAATGCGATGAGGAGACAACATGCGAACATTTGTAGCGGACAGAAAACCGCTATTGATTCAGTCAGACGCGGATGTTAAACTTGATATTTGTGGCGGCTATAAAAACCGCTATTAAAATGAAAATGGAAATTCCCGCCCTTTTTTTAGGAGTGAAAAATTTTCCCTCCAGAAATCTGTAGCAATTTTGGAGACCGCTGCTATGTCAAAATGCAAATTCGCGCCATTTATTTTGAGAAGAGGACAATTTTCTAGCCAAAATTTTGTAGTGGTTGTAGTGATAATGAAAATTTTAAAAAAATAAAATATTGTAGCAGTTTTATAATAGCTACTAAATGACATCAAAATATCTAAAAATATTATTAATAAATTATAAAATATAATAAAATATTTTATTATGATTTTATGAATTACTACTAGCTATTGAAAAAAATTTTTAGGTCAAGTTATTTTGCAGCGGTTTGTTTAGCAGCGATTTATGTCACTTTTTTGCAACAGTTATATGAATTTGTAGCGGTTATAAACCACTCCAAATACGTTATATATGAAAAAAATATTACGTACCTGATTTATTTATTCATCTTCATCAGCTCTGACAAGGAATAAATCTTCATCTCCTTTTGGAAAGAAGTTTTGAAAATCAATATGATTCGGCTCCACCTCATGTGTCAACTATTCATTACTATCACCCATGTCATAAATATCTCTAGGCTTAAGATGAACAACCATACTCCAATCTCTATGCTTCTGATCTTCGACATAATAAACTTGTGCCTCTGATGCTAGAATGTACAGCTCATCGTCTTGAAATTTGCTTGTGTGAATGAGCCTTGAGAAATTAACAGATGTAATGCCCAGCTCATCAGTAGTTATTCCATGAGGAGTTGTCGTATTTGCCCATGAATACTTGAATAATGTGACAGTAAATTAACCTTGATAATTTCGTTCGACAATGTCAAACAGTTTTCCATAGTAGGGGACAATTGCAAAACGCATGTCACATCACTGGAGCTCGCATAACTTCTTGTGCCGAAGATCCCAAAAACCCTAGAATTTTTTGTACAAGAACCATGATCACGTGAAACTGTGTAGAACTTGAACCCATTGACATTGTATGCGGTAATCCTTCTCTCATATTGGAGCAGGTCAATGGCAAGACTTGTCAAAGCAACTGGGTGGGGGTTGTTGTCATTGTGTATTCGGCATGCAAACCAACTTGGGAATTCTCTATGCACCCTTCTATCAACCTTAATGGACGTTTGTGCCCTGATACATAGTTGATGCTTGACATAACTTATGAACTCTCTGTCATAATTAAACATACATTATATGAGTTGATAAACATGCGTTAAATTAATAAGACAATAGGTTGGTTCTGATACTCACTGAATGAAAGGATCAACTTGACTGCAGTTGATGAGGACATATCGGTATGCCTGTAACATCTCATTGGGAGTGAGGTTGAAGTATTGATGTCCTCTAACTGGTCTCCCAACTGGAGGGAACAAATTTCCTGTTGATGTTGAGGGACCAGCATCAACATGAGGACGATGGTTGAAAGATGTCTCAATGTTATCAAAGTATCGTGAATAGAAGTTTAGGACCTTATCCCATCAATAACATTCTGCTATTAAACCCTCTGGTCATGCCATATTCCAGACATATGACTTCAACTTCCCTAAGAACATGTAATAAGTTAAAACATGAAGACAAATTAGTAAATTGGTGATGTACTGATGTGTGTAAATGATGTGTGTAAATTGGTGACGTACCGGTTAACAGAAGGGTGCCAAAATCCCTGCTCTCTTGATTTCATGATCCTCAAATATCTCAGCCTCCTAGACTCAGATGTTAATATCGTCGACCTCGAAGTCATCGACACTCAGGACCACATCACCCTCCTCCAGGGATATCTCCTTCCCCTGGGATCATAGGCTCCTTCCCAGGCCAACGACTAGACTCTTCATCAGCCATTAGAAAAAAATGTTAATTAAAAAAGTATATAAAATAAAAAATAAAATTAACAAAATATTATAAAAATTAAATTAAATAATTTTTTAAAAGAATTAAAAAACTTTAAAAAAATTAACCTTTGAAATATGAAAGTAAAGTATTTACAATTTTTTTAGAAAATCAGAAAGTTAGATAACTCTTTGATTTGAAGTTTTTGAAAAACCAAAGGTGAAGAAATGTGGGGGGAGGGGTTCATATAGGTGTTACATTATTAGCGGTTCTCGACAAACCGCTACAAATTAGTAGCAGTTTATGTGAAAACCGCTACTATAACCACTACAAACAGACGGTGTCTATTGGGAAATTGCGCAGTTTAGTAGTGGTTTGTCTAACAGCTACTAATTTAAAGACTCTTCATTTTTGCAGTAGTTATTTTAAAATTAACCGCTACAAAATGCACTGCAAAATGCAGCAGGCTTTCTCGGTAACATGCAACATTTAGTAGCGGTTTACAACACCGCTACTAATATCGTAGCAGCTGGTGACGTTCTAGTTCTGCAGCGGTTTATCTGTACACAATCGCCACAAAATGCATTGCACACGTTGCAATGGCCCTCGGAAACATGCGCACTTTAGTAGCGGATTTTACAACTACTACAAATGTAATTGCACCTGATGACGTTTCGTTTTTGCAATGGTTTGTCTTTAAAGAAACCACTGCAAATCAACAACCAAACTGCTACAAATATTGAGGCGTTATTCCCGCCATCTCGCTGGAACCGATCTTCATTTTTTTAGCGGTTCTAAACCGCTACTAACTCCATGCCATGATTATCATCACAAATTTGTAGCGCTTTAATGTAAAACCGCTACAAAGTGTCTTCTTTAGTCACGGTTTTTAGAACCGCTACATATTGCTCTTTTTTAGTAGTGTGACCTCTTGACCTCGGGTGTGTTGCTACTGTCAGCCATGGAAGCACCTGGATCTCAGTTCACCGCTACTATGGCTGTGAAGACTCTCATGCTCAGCTGAGTTTTCACTTTCCCAAGAACTATGGCCAAGCCTATGCCTCATTTCACTCAGGGAGTTCATCAAGCCCTCATTCTCATTGTTGAATCACATTAGTTTGTAATGGAATGACCAATATGCCTGTGATTGTGATTCAGATTATGTAATTCCCCAACTTAATATCGTTGTTGTTTACAACTTTTCGCATGAACTTAATCTGAGTTCTATAGAATGGCATATTTGAGATGATGAATGGAATCGAAAATTAGGGCAACAACAAAGGTTAATGGGGTTCAATGAGGAGTTTATTTCATAATTCTCAGTTGAAAATTTTGGTTAAACAAAAATGCAGGAGTATTCAGGGACCAAACAAAGGGTTATCGTCAAGTTTTGGCACAAGCTCACTCTATAATAGCATGCTCATATATTAATTTTTGCAGGGACTATCTTGAAGTATCGAATCACACCCACTAGACAGCACCATTTAAGGGGTATGTCAAAATAAATGCTGATGAACACATCTTGCGCTATAATAGCGAGACCACAATATTTCAGTGTTGGATGGTTTCATGTTCAACATTAGCAAGGGAACGAGCCTTCATGCTAAAACCTGATGTATTTTCTACGGGCTCAAAAGTTCGTGAGATATGCACTAGTGCAAGGTGGTGGTTGAAACGAATTACTTGGAAGCAGTAGAACTAATTACTACTAGATGGAGAGAGGAATTCACGAAAGGCGAGCTTCTTGAAAAGATCAAGATAATACTGGATCAAGTTTAGGATACAATTTGTAACAAAGAGATTAACTGGGTAGTAGACTCTATGACAAAACACACTTTGAGTATAGTACATGAATCAATATGACAAATTCTCGAGTCTGATATAATACATGAATCTAATATGACAATTTTTAATATAAGATAATTGTATCACAGTTTATATAAACAATGACTAAAACAATGGTTGTAACATTTAAGTAATTATAAACAGTAATACAATTTTTATTATTTGATAAAAATAAAGTAATATAGATTGGGATGCAAGATGTAATAGAGAGATTAACAAGGTGGTAGACTCCATGGCAAAACACGCTTTCAGCATTGTGGAGAGAATAAGTTTCTTTAGCCTGCCTTCTAACTTCATCATAGAAATTCTAGAGTCTAATATAGTACATGAATCTAATGTGATAATATTGGATATCAGATAATTGTATCACTGTTTATATAAATAATGTTGTTCGCTATTTTTCTACCGCAAGTATAGGGTCGCAAGTAATATAAAAAGTTATGGTTCCCATGAAAACTATGGCAAAAGTGAGCGAATAAATGCAATTGTGCTTTTAATTAGGTTGGACAAAAATCATTTTGAAAAGTTCAATTTATGAAATAATAGTTGGTTTAAAACAAACTACTTTAAAATGCAAGCAAAAGTCGATTCTAACTCCAAGAAATTGAGACTTTAGGATTACTTCTCTCCTCAACACTTTATAAAACTAGTTATTTCCCTCTTAATTAGCTTTAATGAAGAATCTGATGTTTGCCTAAGATTCACAAATATTGGAAAAACTCTCTCTCAAAACCAACATATATTTTTAAGAATTCATTCAATA
The DNA here is from genome assembly GCA_025593235.1 of Vachellia pachyceras. Taxonomy (NCBI): domain Eukaryota; kingdom Viridiplantae; phylum Streptophyta; class Magnoliopsida; order Fabales; family Fabaceae; genus Vachellia; species Vachellia pachyceras. Next base: position 16,734 of record JANTPZ010115279.1, read on the forward strand.
TCTCTTGCAACAAGCTAGTAAAAATAATCATTGAGTACCAATCTTATAATAACAATACTAGGTTAATAGCTAAATCTCTTTCCTACCAACAAAGTCTCCACTCAATTGTGAATTTCAAGTCTAGCATGAGTTTATCCAAGTTCTTTAAACAATAAAATCTCTCTCAAGCATCTTCTCATTCAACAAATCAAGTAAATGGTGATCAAGCAATTAGAGGCATGAAGCAAAGAATAAAATCAACACATAATCCTTCATTAAATGCCAAAAAGAAGGAGAATAAAAATTTTTTAATCCATATAGAGGTTCAAAGTAATCTTAGAAAGGAAATGCTTAGCTACTCATATGCATATATATGGAAAAACTAAGATTAATAAGTAGAAACTTCATAAACTAAGGAGAAAAGAAAATAAAAGAAGAAAATCCTAGGTTAGAACTCCAAAATCTCTCTCGGAATCTATCCTAAAGCTCCAAATCTCTTCAAAATCTCCAAACCCTAGCAAAAAAATGGCCCGAAGCACCTCTTTGGAATGAAGAATGAATGCATTTCGGCCAAACCCCTTAATTTGTAACCCTAAAGCTAGCTGCATCAAGTAAAACACGTAACTAGACGGTTGTTAGATCTTTGTTGGCTTCAGCCAAAATTCTTGTTGGCTGAAGTATATGGCACAGAGAGCATCAGATCCTCATTGGCTTCAGCATATGTATTGTTTGGATGGCGCTTCAGCACATGTATTGTTTGGATGAAGCCAATAACACCGTAACCTGCTTAGCTTCATGATAAATTATCTTTGTTCAATCTTTGCTGCTACAAGCTTTGTTTCTTGGCATTTGAACAACATTACAACTCATCTTTCACCCTTTACAAATTATGCCAAATAAAATAAGCAATTCTTTGAATTTAACTTGGTGCACATTTTCTTCTAAAACAACTTCCCTTTCTACACATTTTGGGTTTCAAAAAACGATAAAATGAGAAGAAAATATGTTTGAATGTTATCAATTTCTAGGAGTTATCAAATGTCTAAAATGATGGTTGTAACTTTTAAGTAATCATCAATAGTAATTGAATTTTTATTTGATGAAAATAAAGTAATATAGATTGGGATGCAAGTTGTAACAGAGAGATTAAGAGGGTAGTAGACTCCATGGCAAAACACACTTTGAGCATTGTGAATATAATAAGTTTCTTTAGTCTACCTTCTGACTTCATCGCAGAAATTCTAGAGTATGAAGTAGTACATGAATCTAATGTGATAATATTGGATATCATATAATTGTATCACAGTTTATATAAACAATGTCTAAAATGATGGTTGTAACTTTTCAATAATTATAAATAGTAATATAATTTTTGTTTGATAAAAATAAAACAATATAATAACTTTATGAATATGAAGATTAAATGAGGGAAAATTCCCAATAAATATCATCTAAATTTCAAAATCCCCAAAAGGTCATGTGAATTTGTCAAAATCACAAGGGGGAGAGGTAGCAATTTGAAATATTAAAATGTTGGTTACTTTACAAGAGTGCCCATAATCTTATTTATTTTTTTAAAAAGGAAAGACACCATTGTCGGCTAACCACCGGAGCTACAACACTTTTTTTTTAAAAAAAATTGGAGCCAAGGTAGAGAATGTGGGACTACCTTGGTGCCCATTGAACCACTAAACCTCTTTGTTATTATAATGCATAATAATATATATATTTCAAGTAATAATACAATGTTCTATCTACTAGATACACTTAAACGCTAAAGGTAACATTTGTAATATTTTTACCATCTAAATAACAACATTTACTACTATATTTAACAAGTTTCACATTTGGACAAATTTAACTAATTAGGTAAGGGTGTTGAAAATTAGTTACACTTGTCAGGTTTTACAAGTAATAAAAACAATATTTTATTCACTAATTACACTTATAAAGCAGATGATAACATTTGTAAATATATTTCCTATTTCAACAATTTCATCTACTACTACTTTTAACAAGTTCCATATTTGAGGAAATTAAACTAATTTGATAAAGGAGTGGAAAATTGACTGCTCCTTCAAAAAAGATGAAGGGCAATTTTATAAAATCATCAACATTTTGATATTTCAAATTGATATCTCTCCCCAATATGTCTTTTAACAAATTCACATGACCTTTAGGAATTTTGAAATTCAGATGGTATGTTTTGGGGATTTTCCCAATAAATAAGCAACATAAACCCTAACCACATAATTAATATCATATGCCATGGATCAGTGGTTAAGCCTAGAGGATGCAATAAAAAATTTTAAGTTAATGACTTGTATCGATCCTCGCTAATGTTTATACATGCGGCTCATATACAAATAATGCATTGGAAATGTCAAAAATAATAATTAAAAAAGATTAAAACGAGAGTCCAGACTAATCAGTTACTTACAACTACAAAAAAAAAAAATCCATATAATGCCCTGGATCTAGAGGCAAAGCAAGAGCACATGGCATTAACAATTAAAATAAGTTCATGCTGGCAAAAGAAATAGAGAAAAATTAAAAAAAGGAGGAAGGAAAGGAAAAAAGAACAATCGTTTTAATTTATGCCAACAAGTGTAGCTTAATGACTCAGATTTTAGTGTTACAAGAAAAGAAAAGAAAGAAAGAACACAGAGAAGATTGGCTGCTTTCTTTTTCTTAATTTCTCTTTCTCCTTTTCTTTTCTTCAATTTTTAAATAAGGAGTTGATATCAAGGGGCTTGATCGTTCATATAGACGAAGCTACTTACAGCTACACACAATTTAATTTACAACATTTATCACAGAAGTATATGTGTGTGTGTGTGTCTTGGTAATGATGAGCTCATCTAAGTATACATCAAACGATCTAATCAAGGAATATATAACTATAGTACACAGACACAACGAAAGCTATTGAAGCAACTAAATGAGCATATGTGTGTAGTGTGTGTGTGTGTGTGTGTTGTGTTAATTTTATAATCCTTTTTAATTGAGAGTTAGTTGTAAGGAATCAAACTATATATATGTGTGTGTGTGTGTGTGTATATATATAACAAGGATATTTTATCAAGTATATACACACACTTCACATCATTGCGTATATCTCTATTTATTATCGACTGAGCACATATATTTTACGTCAGCATATTTAGCTAAACCTAAAGTTTCGTGTATTGCATAGACTTTGGAAAGTGAATATATAGTTACTTATCATAAATTTCAATTTATATTTTACTAATCGGAAAAAATTATATTTTACTAATACCGAGATATTTTTTTGTCTGAACCACCAAGTCATAGATTCTTATTATTTAATTTCTATGTACACGTTGGTAATCTAAATATGTGTATGCTTTTTCACGGGGACAAGAATATGTGTTTGGTTGAATATATATATATATATATATAATATTCTTGAAGTGCTTTTCATTACTTTGACAATTGTTGGCAAGGCTTTGGCTTTAATTTGCAGAATGCTTACGCTATGAATAATTCCTTCCTTCATCTTTTGTACATATCTTTAAACTTTGTCCTTTTCTTATTTTTCCCCCTCAAGAGATCCGTTTGAATACTTATGTGGCCAAATGAGCAAACATCATGTTTTTGAAGCATCCTCTTTTAGCTTTGGTATAGTTTTTTTTATTGCTGCATATCATATTATTGCACAAAAGAATGCATACCCACTTTCAGTTCTGAACCGGTTTAGGAGTTCATCAAATTGATCAGCCCTTAAATATCATTAGATATGGATCATATGTCCATATTTGATCTAAATAGTCTATATTTAATTGTTTTTCAACATACAATTTCTTAAAAAATTATTTTAATGAGTTTAAAATCTAAAATAAAAAATAACATCTTCATTATCTTTCATAAAAAATGAATTTTTAATTTAAAAATCATCAACTGAAACAATTAAGTTGGATTGTTCGTATCAAATATAGACAGTCCAGATCTAATAAGGTTTGAATTCTCGTCAAAATGATGAACACCTTTAATTGGTTTCAGTAATAGATTAATCTAAAATTTATAAGTAATTTTAATTATATTAAAAGTAAAGAAGTTGTTCGGAGCATGTGGGAACCTTCTAAAAAAAAGTTATGTTTAGCTTATTCCAATAAGGGGTTTGGAATAGCTTACAAAATAAGCTGATAACATTTTTGCCCTTGTTAAAACCTTCATTATTAGCTTAATTATGGTTTTGGTTTCAACCCTTCATTGTAATGGATTTCATTAACACTTAAGTTATTAGGAATATCTTATCAGAATAAGCTGAAAGTATATTTTTCTATTAAAACCTTTATTAGTAGCATAAGGGTTTTCCTAACAAATCCCTCGTACAGCCAACAATTTCCTTGCGTTTAACGAAACAGAATTACTATTCTTTATAATTTAAATAAACTAATATCCTTATTAAACTCTTATATTCTCACTATTTATATAAAAGATCTAACATCCAAAAACTTTATTTTAAAAATTATCATTAGAAAATAATTATTTTTGTAATAATTGGAAAGTTTTCTTGATGTTATTGAGTAATATGAATTTACTCAAATATTTTGTACTGTTATGATAAAATTAACTTTAATATATGATAAATAAATGAAAAGCTAAAGGAAAATAGAAAAGAAAAGAGAGAAGGTGGACTTTCCTGTAATCTTCTCTTTGAGCCATGTGTCGTAATTTTAGCCGCATCCTCTACATAAGCTGCCTAGCTGCGTGGAAGGGAGAAACTGGAGTGTTTCGTCTCCTTCTTTCCCCTCCGTTGAGTTTATCTACCATTGAAGAGAATTTAGAGTTGATTTTGGTAAGTAAAAACTCCTTCAAATCACTAAATTTTATGTAAATTGTTCTACTAATCTAGGTCAATTTAATGGTTTAATTTTATTTGAGGGATAGAGCAATTTTTTTATTCTGGGTTTGGACCAAGTTTTAAATTTTAACAATGGATAAATATAGTATTGAAAAGCTAAAATAATAAACCATTTCAATTGGTTTATCTTTATCTATTGGTTGATTTGAAAATTTTAAATAATTTTTCTATTGAATCAGATTATTATTTTGGCATACATAGTCTTTGTACTAATTAAATTTAAGTTTTATAATTTATCTTAATTTATTGGAGAGTATAATGATTATTGAATGGGTTGGATTTAATGTTTATGATGAGATATAATATTAGGAATTTTAAGTGAAACTTTAAGTGTTGGAATTTGGTTTTTTTTAATAGATTGAGAAATTAATTATATTTTAATGACTAATGAGTCAATGGGATTCGAGGTTGAGGATGGATTATAAATATTAGGAATTGTTAAGTGATTTTAAGTGTTGAAATTTAATGTTTTTAATATATTGATGATATACTGATATTTTAAATTATGCTAATAAGTGAGAAATGATTTGTGGAACAAAGAAATTGGGACTTCAATAAGGATTTGAGGATATTTGGGATATGTGATTTTTGAGGATTTAAAGAGAACAAATTTTGGGATTTTTGGTGAATAAAATAAATTATTGTTGTTTATAATTTTAGAAGTGAAGTAGAGTTTATTGGATGATAGAAATGTGATTAGGATAAAGCATTGAATATGGTTGTAAGTGGGGCAATTGTTGAAGAGCTTAAAGTTTGGAAAGGGAATGAGTTTTATATAAATTCATATATAATTGTTTGGCAAAAAATGATAATGAAATGGTTAACATTATATTAATTTATGATTTAATTAATTGTATAGACTAATCGTATTTTAATAATATCAGCTTTGGTTCTTGAATTATTGTGGTATTGCGTATTTGTTTTGACGTAAAATAACCATATTTAATTTATTTTCTATGCCTGTTATGGGTTGTAAAATGTTTTTTAATCATCTTTTAAACTATAAATATTATTTTGATTTAAAACTTATATGTGATAATTAGTTTATAAACTGACATGAAATTACTCTTATGAACAAAATTTTATGTTTATAAATTATTATTGGAGCGGATAATATTTTGATTTCTTGAAACATAATAAGACAGGGGTTATGTTTTATTCTTCTCATTCACATTGAACTCATTTTTTAATTCAAACATTTGTTTTGGGAATTAACTAACTGGTTCAGGGAAACCGATGTTACAAAGTACGCCTACTTTACTTTTATGATTTTGAGTGGTCAGGTCCCCATCCCACTCTATAGGGCCTGTTTGGCAAATTGTCATAAGCCACTTATAAGTGCTTTTCACATAAACCGAGGCAAATATGTGGAGGAGATTGTCTCATTTTACGGAAAAGCACTATTAAACGTACTTACGAAATTAAGCTCCACCTTCCCAAACATGACCGTAATGATGATAAATACAACCTGTCCATTATTAAGAATTTGAATGCTACGTACTTTAAGTATTCCAAAGATGTGGCTGTTGTGTCAGTAATTCCATATCCAGAGAGAGAATCAAATACCTATAGCAAGAAGAAGCCAAATTTCATATGGAATTATAATCCTCCTAATTAGGTAAATGGTGGGTCGTAGGGCATGATTTAAAAAAATAATAGCTTAATCCTAAGTCTTGTTATATAATGATTAATGGGTATATATGATGAATTAATTACGGGTCACAGATCCGATTTCAATTTCTTTCCTAAATATTATCATTGATTGTCTATTTTAGTATTTCTGAAGAATGTAGATATTGATACAATATAGTAGTCATAGATAACTATAACTAAATTCGTTTTCATTTCTAATGAATTTAATTAACACTTTGGGTTGAAAAAAGGAATTGGATGGAGGAAGCAACCAATAATGCCAACTTCAGCAAGTCGAGAGCCACTCATGTCACTTCAGCGGAACCTACTTCTATTCAGAATAACCATGATATTGTCATGATCATAGGTATGGAACTTGAGCATTACAATGCTGCATTGGAAGGTAACATCGATGCATTTAGAGGAAAGAGTGAGCAAATTGAGTCAATACTAACCCCAAATAAAAATACAATTCTTCATATACACTTCACAAACCATACTGATAGAGTATCAGAGACATTTGTGGAAGAGGTTCTACGTATGTGTCCTGCACTTTTTTCAATGACCAATGTCAAGGATGAGACCATACTTCATATAGCAGCAAGGCATGGACACCATAAAATAGTAAAGAAATTAATAGATCGTGCTAAAGTTCTTTCCGAAGATATCAATGAAGTTAGAGCGGAGAAAAGACTTATAAGAGCAGTAAATGATAAGAAGAACACGGCCTTGCATGAAGCACTTCGTTATGGTCACGCAGAAGTTGTTGATCTCTTGATAAAGGAAGAACCAGATCAATCATATTTTGGAAAAAATGTTGATGATGAAACTCCACTTTATATTGCTGCTGAGAGACAACATTGGAACGTGGTAAGTACGATACTGGATAATGGCACTTTGCCACAATATGATGGCCCCAATGGTAGAACTGCTTTGCATGCTGCAGCCTTTCATGGTGGCAAAGGTATTTTATCGTATATGATTTTGCGATTTATCATTCATAATCATTAAGTTTTTATTAGTGTGTATATATATATGATATTTCTGTCTTCTTAGACATAAAAGGACAATAACAATGACATCTTTAAAATAATTTTTAAGGAAAGCATGAAATAAAAACACAAACTCTTTGAAATTATTCAAAAGAAATGGTGTGGTCATTAGATAAAATCTTCATGCAAGTTTATGCATGATAATTATGTTTAAATCAACATCTCAAATATAAAGAGTGTTCATATGAGAAGGCATTCAGTTTTTTTTAATGAACTTAATGGTTTATAATTTGATGTTATCTATGACAGAAACGATATCAAAGTTGCTGACAAGGAGATTATCAGCAGCGAAACAAGCAGATGAAGATGGTTGGGTGCCACTTCACTTGGCAGTATTTCGTGAAGATCTAGAAGTGATAGAGTTGTTGGTGAACATGGATAGAAGCACAGCATATATGAGAGACAACATAGGAAGGACGGCTCTTCACTTGGCAGCGTTCAACGGATCTTTGCGTGCAATGGAAAAGATAATAGAATGTTGTCCAGATTGCTGCGAGTTGGTGGATGAAAAGGGCTCCAACGCTCTTCACTGCGCCATGATGGCAGAAAGTTTTGGCGATTTTGAAATAGAAAAGAATTTTCAAGATGCACCACTAATAAGCAACATGTGCAATGAGAAAGATGATGATGGGAACACACCGCTTCACCTCCTTGCCCGTCATGCTCCCGAATGGCATCCCGATTTTCATAATACTCTTCTGGAACCACAATTCCCAAGAGTGGACATAATGGCATGCAATAATTACGGTCAAACTGTTCTCGATATTGCTACTGCCGATATGCCAGAAGATTTAATTGATAAGGTAGACCATCCCTTCGTTTCTTATGGTTCTGGTCATATATATGTGTATGCGCACGCAACATCTTTACTCTGGGCTCATTCGGTAACACAGTAGAGAAGTATTTTTACGCAAGTTGAAGTAAATATGTGAAGGAGATTATCTCGTTTTATAGAAAAATACTGTTAAACATACTTTTGGGTGAGAATTAAGTGTTTCCAAACAAGCACTCTACTACAAATTTAATGCAGTTTTTTATTTTTACCCCCAATTAATTGCATGTCTCTCTTATACTTTTTTTTCTCACTCATTCTCTCTTATTCTTATCATCTTCATATATAAGAGTATGTTTAAAAAATGTTATATCTCTTGCATATGATCTTAACTAATTTTAACATCAATTTCATTTTTTGTGATTTGAGTAGTTATCACATGGATAAACATGAAATAAATTGTAGTTACTAAAAATTACAAAAAGACACGATACATGAATTCATTTACTACATTTACTTAGATAATCCAAACATTTACATGCATGCCCTTTTACCTGAATAGTATGGTATGAACTGTCGATTGCAACATAAGAGTAGCACTTATATAATAGAGATTGATAGAATAAAAGACGATATTAGTTGCGCTATATATGATGTGCATTGAAGGTAAGTTAAGAGACTGAGCTATTGGATTTCACATCTTTTTCATATTGTTTTAGCTAACTCAATAACATCATTTAATAGGTCTTGCACTAATTTGATTCGGTTGAATGTCAATGGAATTGTGTTTCTTATTCATTCAGCTTTTGGAGGCTGATGAGTTTGGTTAACGATAAAAATGATAAGACCTTACGTGTTACGCGGTGCAGAACGAAATGGTCAGGAAATTGAAAAATAATGGAGCAAGGTATGGGGGACGGTTTATGCAATTCATGCATCCTAGAGAGAGGAAACAAGAGAAAAGAGATGATAATTCTGCAGTTGATGAAAAGGATAAGCAATATTATAAAGAATATTTAAGCAGAGGAGCAACAACCTTCTCTGTGGTTGCCATTTTAATTGCAACGGTGACTTTTACAGCAGGATTTACGCTGCCAGGTGGACTTTTTCAAGACGGAGAACATCAAGGCTCGCCCATATTGAAGTATAATGCAGCTTTCATAGCATTTGTTCCAACAGATTCTCTCTCATTCGTCCTCTCTACGTCCGCTGTTCTTGTCCTATTTTTGTCGACAAATTTTAGAGTGGACAATGACGACCACCTGTACATATCTCTCATGAGTAAGTGTGTCGCTTTAACCATGTGGGCAATGGGATTCATGGTCATAGCATTTGGGACGGGCATATATGCTGTCCTTGGTGTTTCCAAAGGTTTTGGTGTAGTCATCCTTCTGATTGTTTTGTTATTTTTCTTCCGCGCTGTTAAACTCTTTAGAAAATTACTTTGAAAATGGTGTAAGTGATATTCAGCTGTTTCATACTCTCTGAGCCCTTGTCAATGAAATTCTATTTATTTTCCTTTATTTATTTACTTCATTTATTTCATGTATCCAATGATCTCTGCCATAATTTGTAATAAAATACTACGGTTTTAATTTAACTTGCATATTGTTTACTTAAATTTATGCAATTGTACTATCTTCCGTTTTCATTATAATTTCTAAACTCTATTGCCTTTAGGCTAAAACAAATGTACATTCTCTCGATAAATTCAAACAAATCTTTTCATTTGGCCAATCCAAATGTAAAATCACCTTTTCATGCTATGAATAAATGTAAAAATTAACGTAATGAAAATATTAAAAAAAACTCATAATATGTTTTCCTTTACAAAAACTCAATTTTCTAAAGCCTTTTTGGGAGAGTTAGTTTGTCATGACTCCCCATATTTTGGAGCAATCGTGGAATTTTTAGTGTATTTGGAAGTTATTGCATTTTAATTACTTACCTTTTTTTGGTATAAAAAAGTTACTTACTTTTTTCTAAACAATCTTTAATTATTTCTATTTAAATGATTGTTTAGAATATTTAAAATATTTACACTAGATTGTTGTTATTGTAAAAATTAAAATTATATGGGAACAATTTTTATTCAATGGAGTCAAATTAAACAAACATTTTAAAACGTCCTGTCCATTGATGGGATGAAATCTTGACACTTTTTTTTTGTTTTCATTTTGTCATTTTTCTTAAAGTACATTTGCCCCTAAATCTATTCTCTCATCATCAAAGGCATTATGTTTCTACACTATAGGAGATAGTACATGAAAACAAGAGCAAAAGAAAGCAGAAAACACCAAATTAAGCATCAGAAACAAGTCAGGCCATGAAGCACTCGCAGAGAAAACACTTTCGTTTCAGCTGCGTCATCACATATAAAAGCCAGCAATATATAGTAAAACTATTAGCCCAATTATTTCACCTAAAAAAAAACTATTAGCCCAATCACCAAATCACTTGTACGCACCCATGTTCTTGTTAGAGACTGTGTTCTAGGCCAATCAGCAATTATATGAAGATGTTACATTTAATTAAATAAAAGCAATTTTATTAAATATTAATGATATCGTACGTTTTGCATGTTTTCTTTATAATGGGCTTGTTTGTGACAACGTTTGAAAAAGTCAAACACACGTTCAACAATGTTTCTTCACAAAACAAGATAATCTCCTCTCCACATTTACCTCGACTTGTATAAAAGTACTTCTCTAACGCGTTTACAAACGGGCCCAATAAGTATCCATGAAAAGTTAAGGAACTGTCCTAAATGTTAATGGTTAATTATTATTGTGAAAACAGTAATAAATTAAAACTAGTATGATTTCAATTGATGATCATGTATGGAAATGCAAATCAAAATTATAGGCACTTGTTAGAGACTAAGGTGGCGGGCAGACATTGTATGAGAAATAGTGTTTTGACATCTTCAAAAGCCTCTTTTAACGAAGTAATCATAAAGGTTACAATTGAGCATATATAGTAGGATTCATGCATATGAAAATGAGTGGTCAAAATGGAATCTGTTCCTCTCATTTTGAGAGAGATTGTTCAATCCGTAAGTGCACGGGTCGTTTCAAGTAATAAAGTGATGAAAAAGTATGGTTCCCATAAGGATTTGTTTAAAAAATCTCAACAAAACAAAATGCTAGGTGCATTCACTAAGTTGAACCAAACGTAGATTTGATATGAAATGGTGATTTTGAAAACTAATTCTTAAAACTATGGAATAAGAAATGTAATTGATTCCTTGATTCAAGGACGATTTTTGGAGCCTAAGATTATTTCTCCCTCATGTATTTCATAATATTAAAATAACCTCCTCTTACAAATGCTCTTAATGACTAAATGTTGTTAGTCTAGAATTCAAAAAATAGTTGTAAAAGCTTTCTCAGATAAAGAACAAGTGTCTAAGAAGATAAAGCTCCAAATCTCAATCCCTTGTTCCAAACTCTTCCAAAACCCAAACCCTAGTAGATCTCTACGAAAAATCTCTAGGAAAATGCAGAACATTGGCTCAAGGTAGAATGGAGGGAATTATAGCTCCCCAAAAATTCTGACTTAGTAAAACGCTAAGTTTTGTTTTTTGATGGGGCACCTATTCGCTTGTGCTCTCTAATTCCCGTTTCTGTTACTACTCTCCATCAGTCATGGCCTAGGACCTGGTTCAAGCACCTAGGCCCTTTACTTCTTCTCTATTTTTTTTCCTAATGTAAATTTCATCATATAATACTTTCATCATTCCATGTCTCCCAAAGCTTAGTAGAATGGTTGTAATCACTTGAGAGTTATGCAAATGATTAATATTATAAACATAAGATAACTAGGACTATAGTCAAAATATGCACAATTGAACAAGAATGTGCAACCAAAAACCAAATGCACATTTTTCTATCTTTAGTGTAAAAAATATGCACAAATATATCAAAAAGTGTATTAAACTCCAGGAAAATGTGATGAAATAATATGAAATCCTAAAGGCTAACAGAGATATCTTTGTACCATCAGTATATGATACTGGGAAATGCATGATCGTGCTCAAATGAAATGAGTTTCATTTGTCTTGTTAGTCTATTCAAAAAATCAAGATAGTATGATTTAGCAGTAAGTAATTTCTAAGGCCCCGTTCGGGATGGTTTTAAGTTTTAAGTTTTAAAATTTGTAAAAACTAAAACTAGTTGTTGTTTTTAGTTTTTGGTTTTAAGTTTTTATGGTTTTCAAATTTGAAAAGGGGTTGCGTCAAAACCGTTACAGGAGTAAAGAAATTATCCAGAAATGTGAAGAACCCCTACTTGAATATCAACGACGTCGCCGATACCTTCCAAGCCACTGCCAGATACGTCCCTATATACACTAAAGTCGCCGACAAATGCAACAATTTAGCATCCGTTAAGCTCTTCATCGACAAATGTGGATACTCCAGGTTCCGTACCCCGTCCATCCTTGTCAATCCCGTTTACGCTTACAGAGAGAAGGTCTCTAGCAAGGTCAACATCATCCCGCTCAACTCCGACGACGTTGAATCCCTCTATCGTCGTCGCTTCGCCACCACCGAATTCTTCCCTCTCAATATTGATTCCATACTCAGTAACAAACTCAGCCTCAGGACCTTCCTCGCCGTCCCAAGTGGGTCCAACTGCGCAGGACCAGGACAACGACGGGAGGACGCTCATGACGGATGAGCTGGTGATGGGTCTGAGGTTGCGCCTGAGCTCGGCAATGGCGAAGCTAGATGACGATAGGGACAATGACGACTCTGGAAACTGGACTACGCTCGAGCCTGAGCTCACGACTGACGACAGGGCTGGACGACGAACAGAGATGGACGGAGACATGACGATGGAGCTTGAAACGGGTGACACGAGCGACTGAGCTCCCGACGGAGATGGTTAACGACGGGTCTAGGCGACGTTGGACTAACGAACTGCAACTAAAGATAAAAAAACTCAAAACCTTTTTTCATGGTTTTTGAATCTGGGTAAAATCTGTTTTGAAATAGTGTTAAAAACAAACTCAACCCCATTTTTGCCGAACACGTTTTGTTTTCAAAATTGCATTTCAAAACCAAAAACTCAGCACCACCCCGAACGGGCCCTAAATGTCTTGTTAGACAAGTTATATTGGATCACTGATTTTCATATAATTTGAGTAGTTTTAATGTCTTGTTAGAAATCACTTATGACTTGTGAGCCAAATGATACTTTGGGCCTTTTACAAACATTATATGAGCCTATAAGGTCACACAAAAGAATGAGTTTACATGAATTTGAATTTTCAGATTTAGGGGAGAGCAACGGGCGGGTTGGGCAGCCCATGCCCCAGCCTGTTACCCGCCCGTTAATTGTTTCATGGGTACGGGCTAGCCCCTACAATACATCAACTCATTTAACATCTTTTAAACGGGCTGGAGTTAAATAGGCGTGTTTTGAACGGGTAATGGGCATCCGCCCAAAATGTCCCTACTCCTGCCTCAAATTTCTTAACATTTATTCCATGGGAACCCTGCTTCTGCTTTAAATTTCTCAACACTGACAGTAAAGAGAAACTGCATAAACCTAGCATCAGTCATTTGAAAACGTGCCCTCTTAAAAAAGCATAAAAAACACAGAGGACCAAATCTAGAACCTTATTGAAGGGGCACTGTATCAAACAGGAAAGACAATTTAAGAAAGTCTTCCAATTGAACCCAACTACTTAAAGTTATAAAACCTAATCAAATACAATCTATATTCCATAACAGCACTCTTCAAATCAGCATTACATCTATCTCACAGATGCAACAGAATGACTTAAAATAATCACATGTTTGACACATCAAACCGATTAGCTCGAAACGGAACATTAAACAACACGGGATTATTCAAATTAAGCAACAAAAAATCCCAAATAAAGACAACATGAAACGCAGGTGGAAAAAAATTCAGTTTGTAATTTTAAAAGATAAAGTTGAGACATTTGTTACGTGAGTAGTGTGAAGGAGAAAATCTGGAGCTGATTCAACTGAAGGGTGAAAGACAACGGTTCGAAGCTCGATTTCGTTTGTGTTCCCTCAGATTTCCCATTTCCTGAGGAAAGAGAAATAGCAGAAACGTAACAAAATTTTGGTTTTCTTCTCGTGCTCCACTGCTTTCAGAAACACACATAGGAAAGACATATCAAGGGACAATTAAGAAGGAAAGATATCAAAACAGCTATATATCTCATGTCAGCCGCATGCTTCCCCATAAGCCAATTTAATATCATTGCTGCAATTTTTGACATCTACATTATTACTGCAATTTAAAAACACGGAGATAACAATAACTTCAATTTCTCGTATGGGAATTTCATCAAATAAGTAGGTGGCATTCCATGCAATCAAGCAATCCCAGAACCAAAAAAAAACAAAGAAAGAAAGAAAAAAGAAACAGAAAAAGTTAAGCTTATCTTATTGTGCATAGCAGACTAAACAAGCACAATGACACAAGGAGGAAATGCAGCTTTTGGAGACAAATTTCTTGAGACAAATTTCTTTAGAGACATTTGGTCAAACAAATGACCGGCATTGAAAAAAAAAAACAATCTATCAATAACGGTTATCAAACAAACATGGAATGTGACAGATGAAAAGAGAAGAGAGGGTGAAATGACAACCTGTTGGGGGAAGCAAATGGAAGCTTGTGGAAGCTGCAAGCTGTTCGAACTGAGAGATATAAGATCCTGAGAGGGATGGGAGCGGGATCGACAACTTGAAAAATGACAAAGTTAAATCACGATATGCTTTTTCTGTAGGAGTGAAGAGTATGTGAAACAGTGAAAGAGGAGTGAAGGAAAATGGATGGGAAGAGCAAAGAGCGATCGGCTCAACGGAGGCAGAGAAGCTAAAGCGAACCCGAAGACGAAGACGATGACGCTGAGAAAGACAGATCGACGATGACTGCTGGCGCTAGGGTAACGTGCCTGTTTGGGAAGCCATTTTCCCGTGCACGTAAGCCGAGATAAAACTATTTTGTGCTTGTTTGGGAATTCCGTTGGGAAAATAGATTTTACAGATTTCGAGGCATTTTGGGAATTTTAAAATGGTTTTACGGATTTCAAGATGGTTTTTATGGATTTCAAGATGGTTTTTACAGATTTCAAGATGGTTTTATCTCGGCTTACGTGCACCGTTGGGAAGAATGGCTTCCCAAACAAGCGCCTTGAAATCTGTAAAAACCATCTCGAAATTCATAAAAAACATCTTGAAATCCGTAAACTATCTCGAAATTCCCAAAATGCCTCAAAATCTGTAAAATCCATTTTCTCAACGGAGTTCCCAAACAAGCACAACAGCGGGAAGTGGCCAACGGATTGAACCATGTTTGCTTTTATTCCTAGTTGGAAACATAAATTTTACTCTAAAATCTAAATTTTATCTAAATAATTATACTTTTTAGAAAAGTTATTTTGGATATAAACATTTAGGTCTTGAAAAAAACTATTTTCTTGTTAAATCACACCCTCTCTTCTAATAAATTTTCTCTTTTCTACTTTTTTCTTTTTCTTTCATCTTTTCTACCTATTTTTTTGCCTCGAACTATGTAAAAGTCAATAATTTTCCAAACACAATTTTTTAAAATCTAGATTTTACTTTAGAATCCGTAATAGCTATTCTCCAAAATCTAAATTTTAATTCGAAATTAGTAAAAACTATTTTCAAAAAGATTTCTAAACAAACCTTGAGAGAGACTAGGGCAGAGGGAAGTGGGAACTCACCGTAAAAATTCATCAATTCAATAATAAGAGAAATTTTAAAATAAAAACAAAAAACCTTTTTTATATGTTTGTCTACTCGCTTTCTGCCCCACTCGCATATCAGGTTTATGGATTGTTGCATAATTTAATCAACCTTATTTTATGACCTAAGCCGATAGAAATATATAATATCAAGACGTCTATTGTTATCAAACTTTAAAGGCTACACCAATCTTGATTAGAACCGGTAATATGGGCGGTCCGGTGGGTTTGAGCCGGCCCGTCATGGGTTTTAAGCCCGGTGGTCCGGGTTCAAAATACCCATTTTAATATGGGTCATAATTTACCAAACCCAACCCATAACCGGTGGGTTGGTGGGTTGGGCGGGTCGGCCCATATTTTTTTTCTATTTTTTAATTTTTTTAAAAAATAATATAATGAAATTTTTTGTCATAAGTCTAAAGTCTTAAATCATAAAAATACATTACAACATCATAAAGTTCAAAATTTAAACCCTAAACATCAATACCTCTACCGAACCAAAGCCAAAAAACAGGGATCCCAAACAGTATCTTTAATTAAAGATAAAAATATCAACATCTAGAACGCATCAACAACAAAAGTAGAGGATTAAACTCAAAAAATGTTTGATCTCATAATTTTGTCCTGTAAAATGAACCAAAGCAAGTTACAAACTAAATGAAAAAAAAAAAGCAACTCAGAAAATACAAATGCGACAGAAGAATGAGGTATAATAAAACTTTATGCATCATAAATGGACCCAGATACTTCCTAAATTAAACTCATACTTGCTCTTCTTTAAGATACAAATCCAATACCCTAGCCATCACAGGCCTCACAAATGTTGATAAACTGAAC
>JANTPZ010115280.1:0-16489 GCA_025593235.1 Vachellia pachyceras
GGAGCCTCTTCTATGAAACGCTCAATGAAGTACAGTACAAATAGACCACAGTCATATTCGTTTTTCTGTTGGGGAACCTGGTGCAGAAGACAATATTTTAAAACAAACAAGCATGATGAAAACTAACATGAGTACATGAAGCTTTAATATCAATCTCAATAATTAACTTAAATGAGTTGGAAGCGCCAATGCAGTTGACCTATCCACAAAACCTTTAATGGCTTTAAATGCATGCTGCTTGAAGCTGCCATTCAGGGTTCGTTTAGTTTGCAGAATGGAAAGGGATAAAAAGAAGAAAGAAATGAAAAGTGATCGTTATTATGTGGAATGTAATTTACGTTCCTAAATATAACTTAATAATGAAATGAAATAATTGAACTTGAGGAATAATTATAGGGATACAATAAACATTACATGTCTTGACTTCAGCATTGGAATTTGAAAAAGGAGTCCTTCACCCTTGTGCATGCCAAACACAAAAATGCTGGAGAATATCTAACAACAAGAAGAAATCTTATCCCAGTGGGTTCAGCCACATGGACTGTACGGCATCATTGTGCTCTATTAGCATCCAAATCTTCAGATAGATCGGTAACCAAATGATCTCGCTTAATAACTTTATTAAGTGAGAATAAATCTAGAAGTAACAAAAAAGATGGGCATAGCCATGGGGGTGAGTCTCATTGGGGGCTAGAGGCTCAGTCCAGATAGCTTATAGATTTTCCAAGTAAGGCCCCTCGGCATTCTCTATTTATTCAGATCATGTTAGGAACTCAATCTATAAAGTTTCAGACTAATCCTCATAGCACAGTGGAAAACTTAAACCCAGCAGATCATGTCATATTCCTTCTAATACACAAGATCAAGCTTTCAGAAAGAGAGCTTAGAAAGAACTCATGATAGAAAGCAAACTTATATTCATAGAAGAGAATTACTAGATATTCTGATGATCTCTTACGAGCTCCGAAGCATCCTTAAATAGGCAAACAAACTCACAAGACGACAATACTTCATTATTGTACATTACACTTGCTGAAAATAAATCACTTTGAAAAGTAAACTCTGGCTAAGAGTAAAGCTAAAGCCAACAACCTTGTGATGATGAACAATTTCATCACGTTGCTAACACACTAAAATACAAACAGCTTTTACACTGACATTACTAATGGTAAACAGCTCCTGGAGGAATCTTGACTTTAATAATGAGCTTTATAGATAGGTTCATGGTCTGGACCTAGATTGTTGTTATTTGAATCTGAGTCATACATTTCACATCAATTGTTACATGCTTCATCATCTTTTTTGTAGTCTCCATCAGAATCATGAGTGAGCTTGATGGCACTAGAATATTATGGTGAGTTAAGTTTGTATGGGTCTTGAGAATCCTGAAACTCCGAACCAAGATATAGGTTTTGAAACTGGATACCTTGCACAATGAAATTGCTTTAAAACTCTTCTAATGCAACTTGTGTAGAGCTGGAGGCAATTTCATTATAGTCCTCTTCTACAGGGGGTCTAGAAAAAAGACATCCAAAGGATGACTTTTAGTTTCCTCTCACAAAACAATTTATCCATGATATTCTCATACGTGGATCATCTTATTCTCGCAAAACAACAATGTGCCTCTATTATAGCCTAGGGATTAATTGAGTCCACAAAATCTAATTGGGCTTGCCAAGCATTTTGTAGATATCAAAGAAAATTAAAGGAAAAGAGGTTGATAATTGATTATTAGCCTCTTAACTTGTTCCTACAAGATGATAAGTTTTCTCTTCCAAAGATGAACACTCTTACTTCCAGATTATCTGCTGCTAAGATCTTCTCAAAGTTTGATCTCAAAGCAGGATTCTGGTAGATTGGTATTTACCTAAAATAACACTATAAAATTGCATTTTGCATCCTAGATGCCCAGTACCAATGGACTGTCCTACCTTTTAGTTTTAAAGTCACCCCATCACTATTCCAGAAAGCTATAATCCGTATTTTTTAGCCTATTTTAAAAATTGTTTTGATCTATATTGAAGACATCTTACTATTCTCTAAAGACCAGGGATCTCGCCAAAAGCTCTTGTCCCAATTTACTGATACTATGGCCCAATATGGTATTACAGTCTCATAAAAATAGAGCCACATAGCCTACACTAAGATTGAATTTCTTGGAATGATTTTTGAAGAGGGATCTTACCAACCAAGACCTCATATTGCTAGAGAATTACTCAATTTTCTAGATAACAACTTATCGGTAAAGCAAATTCAAAAATTTCTGGGAATTATCAATTTTCTTCATGACTTTATATACTAGCCAGCTGTCCAAATTACTCAAAAAGGACCCCCCCCCACCTTGGGATCTGAACAAACAGCAGCTATCAAACATCTAAAGCAGATTGCTCAGAATCCACCACCATTAAAGATTCCAGAAAAAGGCATCTGCAGACTAATGCCAGTAATCATTTTTGGGTGCAATTATAATTGAAGAGAATGGAAAAAGGAACTACTGTGGTCATGCAAGTAGATAATTCAAAGAGTCAGAAAAGCATTTTCATGCTACCTACAAAAATTCTTACGATAAAAAAGGGGATTGAGAAATTCAATTTCTATCTTAGTACCCATAAATTTATTGTAGAAATGGAAAACACGTCATTTCCATCCATGCTGGACACAAAAAAGACTTCCAAAATCCCAACTCCTTTGGTAGAAAGATTGGTTCTCAGTTCTCACGCTATAAATTTACAGTCCGCCATATCAAAGGTCACCACAACACCATTGCATATTACCTTTCCAGACCTTCAAAAATTCAGTTCCTCAAACATTCCAAACCATTGCAAATCCTATACATCTCCAAAACCATCAAGATGCCTCTTGAAATGATTGCCTCCATTTTCTCTCCAGGTACTAATCCTAATATGTCAGGAAGACCTGACAATCTAGCCAAAAAACACTTTGTTCTATTGGCTTCACTGCTTCCTTGCTAAAACTCATATCTATCCAAGGTCATAGTACTTTGATATGAACTATCCTTCCTTACCTCACTGTTCCCATCATCAAGGGTCCCATTCTAGATGAACTGCTATGGTGTCTATGGTCTCTCTCGACTATCTATACTTGTGCTATTGGGTTTCCTCCTTTACCCATTCACCAACACCTCTATGATGTTAACCAAGAGCACATTCCTCTTATTACACTTTTCAAGCTGTTTGCCCCTCTTCCTACTGGCGGAAAAGACTTTACAAAATCATCCAACAAAACCTCTGGATTGCTCCAAAAACTCAACAGAAAAATTTTTTCTGTTTCTTCTTGCATTAGATGTTTGCTATTTGTTAAAATCCCCAAAGTGGGGTCTTTTTTGAGTAATTTAGATAACTGGCTAGTATATCTAGTCACATCCGGAATAAAGTCTTAGTGGGTTATGTGACCCCATTTTTATGAAAGCATGATATACCATATTGGACCACAATATTAGTGAATTGGGCTAAGAGCTTTTGGCGAGATCCAAAGAACAGTAAGATGTCTTCAATATAGCTCAGGGCATTTTTTAGAATAGGCTCAAAAATAAAGATCATGGATTACAAAGATAGTGATGGGGCGACTTTAAGACCAAAAGGTAGGACAATCCATTGGTGATGGGCATCTATGATGTAGAACGCAATTTTGTAGCGTTCTTCAGGGTGAATACCAACATGCTAGAATCCTGCATTAAGATCAAACTTTGAGAATATCTTAGCAGCAGATAGTCTGAAAGCAAGAGTGTTCATCTTTGGAAGAGAGAACTTATCATCTTGTACGAACAAGTTAAGAGGTTTATAATCAATTACCAACCTCTTTTTTCCTCTAATTTTCTCTAATCTATTTTCCATAAAAAAATGCTTGGCAAGCCCAATTAGATTTTGTGGGCTTAATTAATCCTTGGGCCATAAGAGAGGCGCAATCTTTTTTTGCAAGAATAAGATTCACGGATATGAGAATATCAGAGATAAACTGTTAAAACTCTGTGCAGATAGACATGAACAATTTATACATTCTTCCCCTCTAGAAGAATGATGAACTCTTTATCAAGCTGCCTTTCAAGAAAAATGAGAATATCTCAATATAGTTATCTAGCAAACCTCTGAAGGCACTTAACAAGATAAAATTATGGAATACCTTTACATTTTGGCCTAGATATGAATAGAAAATTATGGGAAAATTCGATCCACATCTAGTTAATTATAATGAGCCACTTGAAGATGAGGAAGCTATAAGTCATCCTTTGGATATATTTCCTCCAGATTCCTTTGCAAAAGAGAACCACAATGAAATTGCCTCTACCTCTACATGAGTCACATTAGAAGAATTTCAGAGCAATTTCATCATGTAAGGTATCCAATCTCAGAACCCATATCTTGGTTCAGAGTTTCAGAATTCTCAGGACCCATGCCAACTTAACTCACCAGAATATTCCAAAGCCATCAAGCTCACTCATGATTCTGATGAAAACTACAAAGATAATGGTGAAGCATGTAGCAATTAGTGTGACATGTATGACTCAAATTCAAATAACAATCCAGGCCCAGATCATAATGCTCATCGTTAAAGTCAAGATTCCTCCAGGAGTTGCCTGCCGTTAGTAATATGTCACTATAAAAGCTATTTGTATTTTAGTGTGTCAACAACATGTAATGAAACTGTTCATCATCACGAGCCCGTTTGCTTTAGCATCACTCTTAAGCAGAATTTACTTCTTAAAGTGCTTTACTTTAAACAAGTGTGATGTACAATAATGAAGTATTGTCATCTTGTGAGTCAATTTGCCTGTCTAGGGATGCTCCCGGGTTCATAAGGGATCACCAAAACATCCAGTATCGCATTCTCTTCTATGAATATAAGTGTGCTTTCTACCATGAGTTCTTTCTAAGCTCTTTCTTCTTCCTGAAAATTTGATCTCAATATAGTTGTCATCAGTCTCTATAGAAATTTCATTATGCTCCACACTTGCCTTCTATGAAGGATCCCGTGTATTATACCCATTGTGTTTAAGTTTTCTGCTGTGTTATGAGGATTAGTCTAAAAGTTTACAGATTGAGTTACTAACATAGTCCAAATGGCTAGAGAATGCCGATAGAGGGACCTTACTTGGAAAATTTATAAGCCGTCTGGACTGAGGCTCTCACCCCAGTGAAACTCACCCCAGTTAGTTATATGAACAAGCCCAATGTAGAGAAAAGTTAACCTAACATCCCCCAAAAAAAAAAACACACACACACACACAAAGAAAACAAAACAAAAACCCTAATCACCAATCTGAGATCCTAAAATATTAATGGACCAAAGGTGTTTGAGGTACAACAACCTAAGGTCTCTAAGACTCCAAAAACACGTGTGAGCAAAAATAAATGAGCCCAAATAATAAACGGGTAAGAAAAAAGAGCTATTCTAGTTGCATTTGAGGGGCAGTGTCGGAGTTGGAGAATAGAAATCTCACACAAAGAAACAAGAACATTGATGAGCATGCAAGCTCAAGGTAATCTCAACCAAGTAGTTTAAGCTATTTCGATGACAAGCCTAAAGCATAAACACATACAAATGTGAACAAAGAATTACCGCAAGTATTTTATCTTCAATTCTACGTGGAAGATACTTCCATATCTTGTCAGCAATTGGAATATCTGAAGGCACACATTCTTGGTCCACATAGTTCCATTCCTCTTTCAAAAAGCTGCATATAATAATCCTTAGTTCGTTACTCACATTACAGATAAATGGGAGGAAAACCAGCCAATCAAAAGATGATGATAGGATGTTGAGACTAACAAAATTCTGTCATCAAAAATTACTCCCAAAGAATACAAGCAACTACATCATCAGGTTGAACAATGTCCAGGACTTTCAGCATCAAATATCAAATAATATAAAGAAATCATGAATGCTTTTCCAAACAAAATGCAAACATGTTAACGCCTTACAAAATGATGGGCAAAAAGCATCTTTGTCCCTTGAGTTTTTCAAAAGATTAATTCTCGTCCATTAAAGTTTTTTAGGTCCATTAATATCCCAAAAGGTTACATTTGATCAGAGTTTTATTTTCTCTTGGCACTGTTGTTATTAGTTCCCTTATCTCTCTCAAGAGATTTTATTAATCTTGGGTTCTGAAGACTAGTGTATTTAAAATCGATTTTCACCAATTAACTCGTCTCCTAATTTCCACTGGGATAAATATAAGATATTTTCCAATATTTCCTAATAAGCTGTAAGCCAAGATGCAAACCTGAGAAGATTATAATTGACTACACTGATATTTTATTTGACCGCACTGCTAATTAACAATAATAAATTAAAAAATAGAAAGTAATAAAGAATAATGATACTGTAACATGTCCGTGCAGGAAAGATTATTTAAGAGCTGAGGACAAGGTGCAGAGCATATAAATAGTAGTATAAACTATAAAATTATCCTGTCTCACCTTTTTATGTTCTGGAAAACTGATCTACTAGAGTGAAGACTCAAGGAATCTAAATGAAGTATGATTGGCCCGGATTCATCTTTTTTCTCTGGGAAAGAAATAATGACCAGACTCCAGTGAAGACTGCATGGATGAAACATAAATAAGTAATAGCCATTACCAAAAAAAATCAGTGGTCATCATATAAGTTATAGCAATTACCAATTTTTAAAACAAATGTTAACTAAAACACATGATCGGCAGAAAGCTCATGTATAATAAATACATATCAAGCACCAAGCATCGTCAAAGCACAAAAGTCTCAGTCATAAATTAGCACTATTAAGACTATCAAAGCATGTGCGAACTGGGGAGAAAACTATATTTTTAACTATTCTTGACGTGAAGGGTACATGATATATACACAAGGGTAATAATGACAAGCCCAAGAAACCAGGGATGCAAAATAATGGAAATAAACGGGATCCTAAATCAACTCCTGCGACTACAGCTAATTACATAATAATAAAGAACGAATATTCTAATATTAATTACCAAGATTTCCACAAAGCATAAGCGACACAAGCACCCAAACTTTTAATTTAGATTACATTCATCCTTATTTTACACTTCTTGCCAACCATTTGATATCCAATAACCTTTTTATACAGGATGTGAAGAATTTATTGAAGCACAAGGAGGAGGAAGGATTGAAATAAGAAAAATAGCCAGCAGCAGCAGCAACAATAACAAGCTTTATTCCACTAAATGAGGTCACCAACAGAAGAAACAGGGGACAGAAAAGAAAAGGCCAAACGGGACAAAGATCAGAACAAAGCATTGACTTTGAGCATCCACGAGAGGAGAATCCCTAAAAAATTATGAGCTGCACATCACAAAAATGCAAAACTAGGGCAGCAGGTTTCCATAATTGGAAACTTAAAATTTTCCATTATAATCAATGGTTACTTATCATTTGATTCAATTTATTACCTAACTTCAATTAAGAAATCAATTAAGCATCTCCCTCTTCTCCCAGGTCTTTAATGGGCAGCTCAAATATCATGTTGAGTCCTGTCCTCATCTTTAAATGAAGAGGATCCATTATACCGCAAGAATCGCTAAGAGAATTTATTCTCATGTGACAGGCATAATCCGTAAAATAATCTAATTCAAAAGAAAGAACAAGGCAAACTTTGTACCATTCATAAATATATAAACACAACTTCAATACTAATGAAAAATCTTACTCCTCATGAATTGGAATTAGAACATATGCCTTCTGAAAAATATTTGTGCCCTTCCACCACCTTCTAAACTTTGAAAAGAATGAGTCTCTGTCACTCCGCTGGATATTGCAATGGAATGATTTAAGTATACACTGAATAAAAGCTAGAGAAAGGAATGGGAGGAAAACAGGAAGAAATTAAATCCAGAAATTTTCTACTAACGAGAACTCCCTCAGATGAGAGTGCTGCATCTTCCATTTTTGCCCCAAACTTAGATTCCTTGTTAACATGCCAATATCCAACTTTTATTTTTAAAACATATCTTGGTAAACTATGTCGTAATCCTCTTTCCAGTTTTCAACTTACTCCTAGACACATGTCCAGTGCATTCCTTACCCCGCTTCAACTCTGTCAAGCTTAGAAAAATTTAGTCCTAAAACAACTATATGACAAGTGTTTCGAAAATAAAACAGAGAGAGAGGGTTACCAGCTACAAAACTAGAAGATGATGATATTTATACATAAACGATTATTTTCAGGTATCTATAACTCATAAACAAGTACCTATAACTCATCAAGTCAAAGAAACAATAGTTAATGGACATTAAGTCAAAGAAAACAAGTCATAGCACCTATGACTCGTCAACAAGTAATGCAAACAGTCAAGCAGCAAGAAGCTTAAAAGACTTTAAATGGTATAACACCATTATATAAGAAAAGATAGAGCCTACTCACTAAAACAGGAAACTCTCAATGGGCAGGCACATGAGCATATTATGCAAGAAAGAAGAAAATTAACTACCTTGTAGGAAACAGCCTCTTTAAGCTTATTGTAGAAATACGTGTTGAAAAAATGGTAGTCAGATATCGATCTATCTGTTGCAGACGCTTGTTGTTGCAGGTATCTAGTCAAATAAAAACAGGTCATCCATTTGAGCTTAGAAACAAGAAAAGCATGCCACATCAAAAGAAGAATAGTAACATGCGAGATTAACTAAGTTTAAAAATTTCAAGTAAAGCAGCAATCACATGATAATTAAGCCAAATGACTCTTCTGTTTCTTGAGAGATGCCCAATTTATACAATTCTTTCCTCTTATACAAAATATACACAAACATAGTTTAGAGTTTAAAGATAACAAAAATACCCTAAACCAATATTTAATTTCTTTTGCTAAAGATATAACTTTTATGAAAATGTATTTCCTATACGTTTTATACTGATCTCATTGGAGAAGCACTTAAATTTAATTTATTATAAAGATCAGGAGTAACTAATTGAAGATGTCTAGTGAAAAAGAGCAACCAAAGCATGTATCCATACAAGGTGCTACATCAATAACAAAATAAGTGGTATGACAATTGATGGTGGGATTTGTGCATTTATTACTAGTAGTTTTCTAGTGGAGAAATTGAGTTTACCTACAATCAAACATTCTACACCTTACACTTTGCAATGGTTGAATAAATCCAATGAATTTAAGGTGAACAAGCACGTTCTTATATTATTTTCTATCAGCAAGTATAAAGATAAATTTCTCTGTGATGTAGTGCCAATACAAATTAGACATATTTTCCTTGGTCATTTGTGGCTATTTGATAGGAAGGTAGGGTATGATATTACAAGAATTATTATTCTTTTCTCCTCAACAACAAAAAAGTTGTTGTCTCCTCTCAGTTCTAAAGAAGCACATGAAGATGCAATCAGGTTCTTATAGGATCCGTAATTCCGTATCGCTGCTGCCATTAAATGAAAGTTTTGGTTCATATTTGTCATTCTCCCTAAAGAGCTTTACTTTGGCTAGTGATACCAAGTATCAAAATTATGAGAATTCGTCTAACAAGAACCTAGAATAGTTGTCATGGAACATTTCCTTTCAAGAGCTTAAATGATCAGCAGAAAGCCCATAAACATTAATAGTTATTAATATATCTAACATGCCTTCCCAAACGAAAGTCCTTTAAGCTTGATTTTTGATCAAACAACAAGCCAATTATACCTTCAGATCAATTCAATAATGATGAATGAGGTGACAAGAATCAAATTCTTCACCCCTTGGTCTGGTGCCATATCAAGTGCCGTCATCCCAAAGATTGAGATATTATAAGACCCATCAATCATTTCATTAATAATAGAGCAATGAGAAAATTGAAGGGAAGAGAAAGACCCAAATACACTAACCGAATGTAGAAGTTCATAATGGTTGATGTTAGAAAGCCTTCAGGAGCAAGGCAATCGACGTCTACGTAGCAAATTTCAACACATTTTGGATCATCACTGAGCATCACAAAAATAATGATCATGAAACAGAGAATAGATCAAACAAAAAATTACAGTTAAATCAAATCCTTTGGCATTATTCTTTTTGCTGTACCTTGATGGATAATGTATCTTAGCTTCCTTCAGACTGAAAAGAGAATGAAATTCATTAAAATTTGATGGGAAAAATGTCACAATTGAAATGAGAATAATTAGATAAATCATCAAAGCGATGAAATCCTCATACCATTTATCAAGTTTGTTTTCTCGACATTCTTTCTCCAAAATATAAGTTTCATCCTCATCATCAAGAACAATGGCCTGGCCCTGCTTAAGTTTTGTCAGAGATCAGTCATTTTCAGATCATTAACACTCTTATAATAAATTGTGATTTATATCACCAGTAAGCTGCTGTAGTTGGGGATATAGAAGATACTATAGATGTACCTTCCTGGATCTTGAATCATTCAATCGAATTGCCTGAGATGCATTTTTCCTACCAGGTGGGGAAAATAAAAACATGATGAATTCATTCATTCAAAACAATATCAGTGAAGTGAGTATTTGATGGAACTGGTAGTATTATTAGCCAATGGGGTCAAAATAAGTTAGCTAAAACTCCTCTTCAATGAGAAATGGAAGAGGAAACGGAAAAATGAGCTAACTAAGCACAGTTCCAGATTACAATCAAACAGGAAAAAGAAAACAATGATCATAAAACAGTAGCTATTCCTAACATTGGAGAGGTCAGGAGCTCTCCCAAAAAAGCCAGTCCTATATTCCTCCCATGCCTTTTTCCTCCGGCACACAACCCTACATAACCATCTTGCCACTGTCATCCCCCTTCTTGGGCCCACTACCTTTCTTACCTTGGGCCTCTTCTCTGTTCTATGTCTTGCTTGGGTTCCCGGGCTGTCTCTTTCTTGTAGGTATGGCCCACAGCATTACTGGGTCCATCAGTATTATTAAATGCATTTTTCTTGATATTCTTGTTAAGGAACAAAGTTTTAAACTGTTCGTGCATAATTGCACTGGAAGGCTCTAATCTAACTTGCATATTGGTGTACAGTAAGAGATCAGTGCATTAGTTATGTCACAAAACATAATTGCCTAGTGAGCTAACAGTGCCAAAAATCCCACAATGATGTCACCATTATAGCAGATAGGAAGAAAAACTATAAGAAATACATTTTAGCTCACATTTCTGGTAAGCAGCAAGATACTTACTCAATGTTGTGCTGAGACCGAGTGAAAGTTACTTTAGGCCTTTTATCATTTTTAGAGGTATTGTGTTTGGAAAGATTGCTGGCACATTGATCTCTTTTTTGTCCTTTTCCTTTAAAGTGTCCAGTGTCTCTAATTTTCTGACCGTCACAATGCTTAATACGTGACAAATCTTTCTTGGATGTATTGGTTGTCCCACAATCGTTCTGCTTAATAAATTATAGTTAGTTATGCAACAGCAAAAAAGTCAGAGGAGAAACATAGAAAATATTGCCCACGATGCAAAGGATCTTA
Organism: Vachellia pachyceras; assembly: GCA_025593235.1. Classification (NCBI taxonomy): domain Eukaryota; kingdom Viridiplantae; phylum Streptophyta; class Magnoliopsida; order Fabales; family Fabaceae; genus Vachellia; species Vachellia pachyceras. Next base: position 11,423 of record JANTPZ010115280.1, read on the forward strand.
CTTCTTCAAGTTTTTTACAGAACATAGATGCAAATGAGGATTTGGACTGTGCTTGAGATGGTAAATTCTCTTGTCTTGGGCCATCAGACAAAACTACAAAACAATTCAGTTTCCTCGTATAGGTATAATGATTTAACATACAATATGCTTCATACAACAGGTGGCCAATGCTCACATTCATAATCTGATACTGCCCCTTTTTTCCTCTCTATCCACTAAATAACAAAAACAAACCCATAAGGTACATCAAAATCAATATGCCTTTCCTTTCCTTTTCCAAAGAATCATTATATAATATGATCCATGATTCAACCCATAAATACCATTTCTTATCAACAAGCCAAAATGTATTAATGTATTATAATAAAATCTACAACAAGTATTATCCACAAGCCGTAAAAAAATGCAGCTCATTCCTTAGAATTCATGCCAAAAAAAAGGTCTTATGGAATAGAATTTTGAAAAGACATTCATTAATGTTGTTCCTATTTCCACTTATTGATAGGCATCTTGTTTAGGTTCCCTACGGGTAGCATTTAACAACAGCCAATCCATTCTATTGCTTACAATCACTACAACCTAGAGCTAGTAATATGGGCCAACTCGTGGCTGGTTTTGGACAAAACTAGGCCCATTTGGATGCAGGTCAACTTTTTAAAAAAAAAAAATTAAAATTGATTTATAAAAAATATATGGACAACTTCTAATCATAATGTAAGCATAATTAAAATTGAATGTTTATTGATTATTTGATAAGTTTGAATTTAATCTTATAAAGTATATTATATATCATTAAATTGTATTATTTAAAATCTGAATTGGATATTTTATGTTTAAGTTGTACGTATTTTTATAAATTAAATTTACGAAAAACAATATTTTATTCTAGGTATTAAAAAAATAAAAAAATACTTCATGTCCAAGTTGAAAAAATATTATGGCAAGAAAATATAAAAAATTTTAAAAAAAAAAAAGGTGGCGGCCTGGGTTGGGATATGCATGTGGGTATTTGAGCCCGCCGCCAGCCCGCTTTACCAGCTGTATACAACCTATTATAGATAAGTAAATGCTAGGGGGAACTTGTATGCAGTTCGTTATATCTTTGCTATGTGTCCCAATCAAAATATGACAAGTGTATGGTTTTAACTTTTTAACAACTTCCCATCACACAACTGGTTTTATTAATAAAAAAAATTACATTTTATAATTTTAATGGAGAACTTAATAGCAAAGATGTAAAGAATTGCATCAAAATGTAGTCTGATACTAAATGATCCAACACCCTTAATAACATAGACATGCACAATGAGCATTGCCACATGATCACACATAATCAATATCAGAACCTCACCGATGATGGTTGAGGCTGTAGCTTTTCGGGACTCCTCAACCTCATCAACTTCCTGTTCTACAGAGGAAAAGGTATAAAAGCATAAGTAATTATGACTAAAAAAATGCAGGGTGAAGAATAGCATGGATTAATAGTAACTTAAAGCTGTATAATAAAATTGACGAAAATATAGGATAGGCTAAAAATTCCACAAAGTGGTCAAAACAATTGCCTAGCATACTCTTTTCTCACTTAGAAGCTCATGTACTCTCTACCTTTTTCTCTACATGACAAGTAAATCAAACTGTTTGGTGCTCTTGAAAGGATAGAAAAGATGCAACATAAGTATTGTCTTAATGATTGTCTAGACAAGTAAATGCAATACCAAAAAATAATGAAGTCCCTAAATGATAACACAGAGTCATGCAGTATAAAAATTGCAGCATCCCACGTAATTAATTGAAGAATACATGGTTTGCAATCCAACTTAAGCTAATATTGTATCAATCAACCAAAATCTATCTCCAAGGATGGATATTTTTATCCAATTTTACTGCACGTCCCTCAGGGGCTATGGTTAAGATAGCATGCAATTTTTGTAATCATAGGGAAAGCGTGACTTCATAGCATATAGTCTTGGTCCTTGATATGTTTGTTAAAGGTCAAAAACAAAAAAGCTGACAAGTTATAAACCCCAATCTCAAGTCATGACAGCTCAGGGGTGAGAAACAGTTGACTATTAAGAGAAAATTACTGGAGGAATGTAACTGAGAATCACAAGGAAATACCAAACTCGTGGTGAGATGGCCGAGTGGATTAGGAAGGTCTGTACAATAGGTGTGGATGAATCAAAAGGTTTTGGACCTAGAGATAAATAATCTTGGTGGCAAAATGAGAGTGTGCAAGCAAAAGTAAAACACAAAAGAGATTGCTTCAAAGTTTTGCATCTGTGCAACAATGCTGAAAATTGTGAAAGGTGTCAGATGGCTAAAAATGAGACTAAGAAAACCTTTGAGGAGTTTGACCATGATTTAGGGACAAAGAATAGCGAAGGAAAGATACACAAAATAGCCGGGAATAGGAAAAGGAAATCAAGACACTTGAACCAAGTAAGATGTATCAAGAATAACAAAGGAAAAGCTTTGATTATAAATTGAAAACATCAAAGGCTGTGGGAGGGCTACTTTTACAAGATTCTCAATGATGGATTTAGAACAGCGGGTGATAGGGAAGAATTAACAACCTACAAAGGCAAGCATAATTTCGCCTTTTATCAGAGGATTCAGGTTGAAAATGTTAAAAAACAAAAAAGAATACTCTTTTGAAAATAGACAATGGTAAAGCAACTATTCCTTATGGTATTCCTGTTGAGGTTTGGAAGTGCTTAGAAGAGGTTATTTTTTTATTCATTAAGCTATTTAACAAGATTTTGAGATTAAAGAAAATGCCAGAGAAATGGAGGAGGGTCATACTAAACTGAGAGGAAAATCCAAAACTGTACACACTATCGAGGAATAAAACTTACTTAAAACCACACTGTGAAATTATAGGAAATAAGTATTGGAATATAAATCGAGAAACAAGACTGATATTTCAGAAAACCAATTAGGATTTATGCTAGGACGACCTCCAGTGAAAGTTATTTAACTTCTACATAAATTTGATGGAGAAGTGCTACAGTATAAAATAAGACTTGCATATGATTTTCATTAACTTAGAAAAACCTTAAAATTGAGTACCAAAAGTGTTATGGGAAGCCGTGGAAATAAAAGGTGTTTGTGTTATATATACTCAACCTATAAAGGATATCTCTACATAGGAGTGGAAAACAACAAAATTGAGAACTCCTGGAGGTGAACAAAGGAATCCATATGAGGATAGGTTTAAATCAGGAATCATCTTTGTGTCCTTACTTGTTTGATCTAGTTTTAGACATTCTAACCAGGTTCAAAAATTAGAAAAATCTCCAAATGCATGCTATTTGCAAATGATAAAGTCTTAATTGATAAGTCAAGAGAAGATTAAAGTTGAGCTATGGAGATCGACTTTGATCAAAGAGTTTCCGTGCAAGGAGGAGCAAAACAGAAAATATGCACTACAAATTTAATAAAGAAAAGTTAGAATTTAAAACTGACCAATGAAGTTTTGTGAAAAACAACATTAATAAGCATTTGATATTCATCAAATTGCAGAGTCGAAGTTCCAAAGACTCCCCCCGTTTAAGAAATAGCATGAACTATCAACAACAACAAAAAGCATCAAGCATCATTACACAAAAATTAAATCCAGTTAACTGCTTGATCCTCATGGACTACAACAATTGCAGTGTCGAAGGCATTAAACCAACGCTTAGCTGCATAATCAAAAAAGTTGTAGACGAAACCAGTAGTAAGCATACAACAATATAAATCCTGACTTAAATGTAAAGCCGCAGCGAGCCAAAATGCTAGTGATAGCGCACGTTTTCCCCCAGAAAGCAGATTAAAATCTTTATTCTCCTTCAAGGGGAAAAAATACAAGGAACATCTACCTCAGTTGAACACCAAAACACAAACTTTTTTATCCAAATCAAATAAATGCTTAGACACCCCCCCCCCCCCGGGAAAGCAAAATTGGATTCCCACCATTCCGTTCCCTTGGCAATTTTATTTCCCACATACTCGGCTCAACACAACGGATACCCAGAGGGCAGCTTTCACAATAACAGCCACTTATAGTTTTTCTTCCTATCTGCTATAATGGTGACATCATTGTGGGATTTTTGGCACTGTTAGCTCACTAGGCAATTATGTTTTAACTAGAATAATTGCCTAGTGATGGGAACGGATTCCCACCATTCCGTTCCCTTGGCAATTTTATTTCCCACATTCTCGGCTCAACACAACGGATACCCAGAGGGCAGCTTTCACAATAACAGCCACTTATTACGATGAAAAAATAATTAAAAAACTAAACAGACCTTCTCAGGGCTTCTCCGTTTTCTGCGACGTAGCTCGTCTTCATAATGCTTGATGGTGACTCGAAGTTTCTCACCTTTATCCGGCAAACTCTCACCAGTGGCCTCGAAGGTGCGTAATTTGCTCTGATACGATTCCTTGAGCTGGTGATCGTTTAGATGCCGTAGGTCTTCAGTGGGAGGATCGACTTTCGTACGGGAGGTCCGTCGGGGTTCAGTGACCGAACCGCCGACGAGCATACGTGGTGGTGATCCGTTATCGTGGATGGGCAAGTGTTTATCCCAGTTCATGTCCAGGCGATGCCCCTTTGCGTTGCCTCCCTCCATCCATCAAACGCAGAGATTGGTCCGTTCCCCTAAGGCTTTGTTTGGTTTGATGGAGGGGGAAAGGAAGGGGATGGATAGGAGGGGAAAGGAAGGGATGGAAGGGCATAAGATTACCTTGGTTGGTTTAGTTAGAGGGGAAGGAAGGGAATGATTTTTAATGATATTTTGTTTGGTTCAGGAGGGGAAGGGAGGGAAGTTAATGACCAATTTACCATTTTACCCTTATATGTTGATTTATATTTATTTACTTATACAATTTATTTAAATTAGTTTTTACTTATAAAAATTAATCTCTCCTTCTATTTAATTAATTAAAACAATTATTAAGGTATTTCATTCATATAATTTATTTAAATAATTTAAAAAATGATTTAAATAATTTATTTCCTTCATTCTCTACCCATATCGCTGCTTCTAAGTATTCCAAATAAAGTAAAACTTATTCTCAGGAAAT
>JANTPZ010115281.1:0-14663 GCA_025593235.1 Vachellia pachyceras
AGTAGATAAAATCATTAAGGTAACTTTGGGGGAAGTATACCTTCGTCAGAACAATCGTGCTGATAACGTGTTATGAAAGTAAGAGCTATCGGGATAAAGGATAAGAGAAGAGAAGAGAAGATAGGAGAGCAATGGCATTCAGATTTCTCTATTTCATTCAACAAGTACAAGGCCCTATTTATAGGCTCTGAGAATGACATCCAAGAGTCATAAAAATTAATAGTACAATTAATACAGATATTAATTGTAACTCTTCGTACATTGAATAACTACTCGTTTCTCTGTAACCATTTATGAACAGTATTTATGATGAGGAATGTGAAGAGTCAATGATCATCCACTTATTTAATAATATTTATAACAAATAGCAAATTATTTTCTTTATTAATTTATATATTATATTTAATTTGTTAAGTATAATCTAGCTGCACCCCGTCGAACAATGTCAAGACAATGTTCTTGTTTGACAATGTTTGGCCTGTAACTATAAGTACGTTCAACAGTGTTTTTCCGTAAAACGAGACAATCTTCTTCACATATTTACCTCGATTTGTGTGAATAAACCTATAAGTACTTCTCCACCGCTTTACCAAATGGATCCATGGTAGCAAGTAACAACGTCGTTATCATCATTCGTGGGAAAAATGTTGAACGTGACGTGAGCTTATTCTGAGCCTTTAGGGTGAAGCAACCAAAAAAACTGATGGACGCTTGTGAAAATATGTTATTTCTGCGTTTTCGCAAGTCCATTAAATGTTTTTATATTTCCATTTATTTTTTACAAAAACAGAGATTCGAAATAATCTCCTCAAAAAATAGAAAATAAAATTAGAATGCTTAAAGTATACATTTAATCCATTAAATTTATATTACATCTAAATTTGGCTCCTTAAGTTAAAAAATGCATTTTTAATTGTAGAGTTAACACCTATAGTTTTACTTAACAGGGAATATCAAATCAATTATAATTAATTAAATGATGTCAAAATATACTTAAATATTGATTATTTAATGTATTTTAATAATATTTTATCAGTATTTAATTATTTAATTACTATTTAAATTTACTGAGTCACCAGTTTTTGTTAAGTAAAAATAACGATATTAAAAATAAATAACTAAAATGGCACTTTTTTAGCTTAAGATGTCAAATTGAAATATAACGTTAAATTAGAAGACCAAATTTTTACTTTAGTCAATTAGAATTCAAAATTTTAATAAAATTCTTATTTCAAATTTTAATTTTAAATTTATAAATAATTAATAAATTTTTACAGCCGATAAAATCTTATTGAAGAAAATTTAAATCATGTTTCTTATATATTTGTCAAGTTCTTAAATAATATATTGTCATGTATCTTATTATTTAATGTGAATTTATAGTTCAATAATAATATTTTAAAAATATGATACATATAAGGTGATTTAACATATATTAAAGGATGGTGAATTCAATCTATCACCAATGTGACACCGCAGATAAAAAGTAGGTAATAAATTGTGCGAAGTAAGCGCTAATTTTGTGAAAAATTATAAAGGAGCAACGTAGTATTTACGTTCAATTTTTGTTTCTTAACTGTAAAGGTGTATTTTGTTCTTCAACAAAATTAAAAAATTCATAATAAGGACTGTTGATCTTAATAGAAATTCGTTAAAATCAGAAGTTTGAATCTATATTTTATTATTTCAAATCAATGAATAAAAAACTAATTTGGACTAACTAACTCATGTAACATGTGCATATTAAATTTAAAATGTCTGGGAAAAGGGGATAAGATTAACCTCCCTTCACATTGTTAATGAGAGACGTAAAATCCATATCAACATATTTTTATAAAATGAAATAATCTCCTTCATATATTTACTTTGATTTACGTATGTAAAACATATATCATGGTCAACTTGTCGTATAAAGTGGGACAGATAAAATATATTTTCACTGCAATTAACCCCTTCCCAAAAATAAAAAAACCGTTCGCTGTCACTGATATACATTCATCCCTTTTCTTTTTTGGAATTATCAATTTTCATATACATTCTTGTTTCTAATTCGCGATAAATTGTCAATCTAAACATCATCAGAACGTACACAATTTCATGTTCCTCACCCAGTCACTCCAAGTTTCGGCTGTAGAAAATCTTCATCACGCATGGATGCTCCACAATACAAATAGGATTTCGAGTTCTCTGGAGAACGTTGCAGTGGACATCATCTCTCTCCGTCAAAAAATGGAACCCTGGGCCTTCTGGTGAAGCTAAAGCTTCGTGAGACAAATAAGAACCCCAACTCGAACATTATACTCTGATATTTTCTGGGATGATAGTATCGCCCTCAAGGATTTTGGGTGTAGGATTTGAAGATACCTACCCACATTTCAGCGTGTTCATCTGTACCGCCGGAGCGCTACCTATCTCATGGACTAAAGAGGATGAAAAAAAATATCTCACGGATTTATCTTCATCAAGTACTCCGATATTGACACGTGGAACTCACTAGAAAGTAGAAACGATATGATCGCCATGTACATCGTATTGGAGCTTGTTCACTCTATCAACAAATTGAACATAGAAGAGCGGATATAAATACATATAGAGCAATATAAAGAAGATAAATAGGGGAAAGAAAAGGAGTGCGATTGGGGAAAAAAGATTTTAACCTTGCACTTCAGTCAAGCCATACTTCATTCTGGAAGCAGGCAAGTAACGGGCCTGATGACAATTCAGATTTGGCGACTTTTGGACTCCAACCCAAGTATGTCAGCAAAGACTAGGAAATTTCTCAGCTTGATTCTATAGAATGCAATGAATATATCTAAGCTATGAATTTCTTTCCTTTAACGTTTATCCTTGCGGGCACCAGAACGTTGTTTTGATAAATCCACTGCATCACCGGGAGCATGCTTCTTCTGCTTGGACGCAGCAATGGGACCTGACCAGGCTTGGAATGGTTCTTTTGAATAGGTAAATGAGGTTGAACTAAAAGAGACATCTGGAGGAACGATATCTGAATCAATATGATGTGAAGATCCCAAAGGAAAGCCAAGTCGTCCATCTTGATGTGGCGGTGGGAACTTCTCGCTCTTGCTCTTCGCATTTGCACGAGTTATTAGACGCCTTCTCTGTTACACAAAAATTGCAGCAACAACATAATCAGTATATTTTTCAATGAAAATTACAAGCATGTGCTTTCTCGCATATACAAAATGAACTAGTCAAAAACTTAACAAGTCCAAAGAAAAACAGATAGGATTAATGAGAAACAGATGAATAGGGACAATGTAGTTGTTATTACAGCCTACAAGAAGTTACATGGCAAGTTTAATTTCTAAACACATCTAACCTGGTGTTAATTAAAAGACTTGAAAAATTATCGATAGCAGTAATGGTTTTGAACATACATCAATATTGGATTGAAGCTCAGCGTTGGCTTCAGGAGCAGGATTATGTTTAGCTTGAACACGTGTTCGGAGTTTTTTTGCACCATCAACTTGAGCTTTGCCTGCAGCTCGTTGTCTGAAATCCATGTTGAAAAATCATCTCAGATTGGTCAATATCAGAAGATGACAAAATCATAACTAGAAAACATTAACCAAACACAGAAAAAGGCACAGCTTTCTATATACCCATGTCAGTGAATGTCAATGTGTGTTATGCAGGAAGCAAATGTAAGAGCACACATACCTCCTCGCTTCATCATCTCGTCGTTTAGCATCCATTTCCTTGCTTGGGGGATATTTTGGAAGACTAGAAGGATCACAGGCAAAAGGTTCTGTGATGAAGAACTGCAAAATTATAGAAAACCAGGCGTATATGAGTTTGACTTATCGAAGATCATCAATTGGGCTTGTTTGGGAAGTCCGTTGGGAGAACGATCACAGATTCCAAGGTAAATATGTGAGAGGAATTTTGTCTCAGTAAGCGCAAAAATGGATTTTGAGGAGGCCGTCCCAATGCCTATTATGGATACCATCTACATCAGGTTTAAGGCAAGTTTCAATGCATGGTTTCATGCACTTACTATCATAGCTATGTGAATCATGCCATCAGTAAACTAAATTTACTTCCGATTCTAATTTGTTGTAAACACCACAGAGGAAAGTGACTTCAAAGGTGATCCGCATAACAAGAACTCTGGAGAGTCTGCATACTTTACCATAAAAGTTAAAGCCCAGGAAATGCACAGAATCAAGCTCCTAAAGATTAAAATTAATTTCCCTCTAAATCTAATTCAGGATTTCCAGAACATAGTTCAAGATACATCAAAGACATAGAAACTCAAGAATCAGATCCCTAGAAGATTGCTGTTATCATCATCAGTGTTGAGAATAACCATCCTGCCTAATAAAACACATTGAACATGATAATCACAGGGCTTCACTTCCATATGCAGCTTATTCCATATCTCTCTCTCTCTCTCTCTCTCTATATATATATATATATATTCAGAAAGTAGATTTTAAATTTAGAATCAAAATGCTATATATATATTCAGAAAGTAGATTTTAAATTTAGAATCAAAATGCACTGACAAGTAATGAAATTTTAATAGATATTCATATTCCTTCTAAACAGTCTGTGACGTGAAATCAATTATATCATTAACAGGACACTAAATAATTGAAAAATAAAACACCATTATTTTAATAATGACATAATTGGGGATTTTTAAAATCACACCTCACTACTTAGGGCATCTGATGCTGTCTTCCGTTCTGCTGGATCAAGTGCAAGAAGAGTATCCAAAAGTGCAAGTGCAGAAGGTGGAAAATCTTTAAATGTCTCTCTAATGCATCTCTTGTAAGGCTCTCGAGGTTTAAACAAGGTAGCATTAGGCAACTTTGACTTCTTCCAGTACTCATCTGAGGGTGAACCACATAGTTTGTATATCTTATGCAGTTGCTCCACCTACATAAGCATTTAAAAAATTGATAAGAAAAGGTGTGAAATATGGCGTTCACACGTTTTAGAGTACACTTTGAAATCTAATGGAGATACCAAATACACAGCAGATAGAATGCAGATTTGGACAAGACAAAATTGTATTATCACACCACTTATCTGATAGAAAGTCCCGGTCTTACATTAGACACTCACGATTTATGACACATCAGTGATTCAGTGAAATGATAAATCCAATTAGTCAAAAACAAGATATTTAGTTGTTACCTCTGTGCGACCAGGCATAATTGGCTTTCCTGTCAATAACTCTCCCAAAATGCAACCTGCACTCCAAAGGTCCACTCCCACACCATATTCTGTGGCACCCAGAAGCAACTCAGGAGGTCGATACCAAAGTGTAACCACACGATTAGTCATTGGCAGCTTTCGATTAGGATCAAAGAAAGATGCCAATCCAAAGTCAGCTATCTTGAGTATTCCTTCATTGTCAATGAGGAGATTTGATCCTTTAATATCACGGTGAAGTATTCGAAGGTTATGACAGTGCTCCAATCCTGATAATAGTTGGTGCATGTAACATTTGACCTGCAATAGGAAAGATAGTAATTGCAGACATCAGAGACTCTCGTATGAAACGAAATTGTATAGAACCTTATTTAACTACTTAAATTTTCTATGCAAACCTGTTACTTCTAACCTGAGGCTCAGTGAACTTGATTCCTGGGCTTGCAGCAAGTCCAGCCAAATCATGCTCCATGTAATTAAACACCAAATACAGGCTAAAGGACATTCTTGATGTAGCTAAACCTTCCAACTTTACAACATTGGGATGATCCAACCTTCGCAAAATAAGAATCTCTCTGGCCATAAACTTCACACTCTCAGGCTCCAAATTGTCAAACCGCACCTTCTTTAATGCAACAACTTTACCGGTCAACATGTCTTTAGCTTTGTACACATTGCTATACGTTCCTTGCCCAATCTAAAGTAAAAATGAAGAGAAAGTTAATATAAAGAAATCAACCAATAATGCATTGTGGGTATTGACAATAATATTGTCTACTCATTTTACACGATGCAATGCATGCACTAACAAATAACAGAAACTGAGTTTTTCCCAGCAAACACACAGACACCTTATCAATTTTCTCAAATGCGTCAGCCTTCCGCGGAATCCACCCACTAAGTGCTTCTCCACACGCTGCCGTAAGCCAGGGGGGCCACCCAGCTGCAACTTGCTCCCCCTGTAAATGCTTTGGAGGGTTACTTCGCCTTGGGTTTGGCTTTGTTCTTCTCCTTCGGCTCCGCGGCTGCTGCACCTGGGCCCCATCATCACTATCTTTCTTTTCATTTAGGTTGCCTACGTTCTGAACCTCAACCACTTCCCTCTCTGTCCCCGTGGAGTTTTCAGCAGTCTTCCCATTCGATTCGGCACTCAAATCCCTATCCTCTTTCACCTCTAATGTTATTTCAGATGAGACTTCTCGACCAATCACGCATCCCATATCTTGAAGCTAAATTTCCTTCCTTGACATGGTCCTGGTATAGGCTTCTATTAATCAAACAATCGCTGCAATCTAGTAAAAGTCACAAGCATCCTTAAAGGTAGGTCGAAAATTGATAAACAAAACTCGAAATATACACATCATGTGATGGTAATTCGGAAGACACAGAGGAAACTTTCCACTGTTCAATAGTGAATAACCCGCAAAACTCAGGCACGAGCGCAAAAAGAATCAGCAAATTCTAGAATTTTCAGTTGCGTAAGAGCGAGCAAGATTCAGTGGGTGTCAAAGTGGTGAAAATCGAACGAAAGTGAAAACGAAATATCTATAGGAATAGAATACTTGATGAATTAAAGGACAAGGTTAAGCGGAATCAAAGATAAGAGAGTCATACAGTGGTTGCTGAATTTGCCAGTTTGATTGCCGTGGGTCAAGCGAGAGAAAGAGGGAATATGAGCTGTGTTTGTTTGATCCTGCCCCGGCACTGTTTGGTCGTTTTGCCCCCTCTCTGGTTCATACAAGCGAGAGAATGTAGAGACGAACGGATCTTGCCATTCTTCCCAAGTCAAGGCCCCGATCCCCCCCCGGTCGAAGTAGACGTTGGACCAAGGCACCGACCAATAAATAATAAAAAAAAGGTAATAATAATTACCGCCTTTTTTAATGCCGGGAATGAAAAAGCGCCATTGCAAATAACAAGATTGCATTAAAATTATTATAGGGGCCTGACACTGTTATTCACTTCACAAAAATTTAAAACTTGTGACAAGACGATAAGTTATGAATATATTTTATATTTTGTTTTAATAATTTAATATAGATATTGAATTATTGATACACTGGTGACTTGTATTGATTAAGTTTTTATTTAAACAACTCATTCTATTATCTTTAGAAAGCAAGTGAAATATATAATCTTTAAAAAAAATTAAATGAATGATATCGAAATCTAAAATTTTAAATGTATTTTTAATAATTTATATTTTAATTAAATCTATATTAATTTTTCTCTAAATCCATTGTACTTCGGCGTTAATACTACTCGTTTTTTTCTTTAAGGAAAAGAAATGTCTGAACAATCTCAATCGCTTTCATATACAGCAGGCAAAATAACTGCTTGAATTCAATTAAATCCCTCCAAATGACGAAATAACCTACCATTTTTTTCACGGCTCTCTAACAATCACTTTAATAAAAAAAACAATCTCGAAATCCGTAAAAGATCTTAAAATTTGTAAATTCCTTTTTAAATCCGTAAACTTCTTTCTTCCAATTGATTCTCAAACATACAATAATTTACATAAAGCAATTCCAATTATCATTCAGATTTGGATCGTCATAAATGGATGGCTAACATACTTATCAGCCATGTAGATTTTGTAAGCAAGCACAAAATATAGCCAATATCTCCTTGCAGATTTCATGCTTTTTGTTGTTTGGGAAAACTTTTACTCAATGGTGTATGCAGACCAAGATAAAAAATATATCGAAATAGGTAAAAAGTATATCAAGATCTATAAAATCATTTTGAAATCTGTAAACTCATTTCTTTTAATGGATTCTCAAACACACACTTCGCCGTGGAGTCAAGCTCCAAGCCACAGAGAACTCGGAACTTCTTGACCATTGAACGAGAATGGTTGTCCAAGAGCTTCCTGGAGAATAGCCTCTGCTTCGTGATATGAACAAGATGCAACAGAAATCTAGTTGCATGTGTTTTAGTATGCACTAGAAAGTTAGCCAGTAAGTGCTCATTTATCATATAACAATGCTTTAATGCGAATTTTCCTATTTACAATTTGCTTTTATTTCCCCGTGGTCCACAGATAAAGGAGAGATTTACCCGAATTTCATTGATTTGTTAGGAAACTGTAGATTTTATTCAAATGAAAATGAACAATAAAAGATAGACAAAATGCTTAATGTATACAGAAAAAATGATCTTATAAAATACCAATTTATTTGATTCTTCTTTTTTCAGTGCAAAACAGTACTAAGAATTAAGTAGAGAATTTAATGCATTAAAGGATGCCTATCTTCCCCGGAAAAGGAAAAAAATCCAGCTTCCGTTCAAGAAGAGAGCCTCCAATCCATTTTCGGGTTTCGAAATAACTTCGTTGAGAGCAAGAAAATTAGCATATCCGCAGAGAATTTCCCCCACTGTGAAATGAACATGTGATCCAGAAATTGCATCCGCCTGTTGGCTTCCTAAGGAATGGTAGCGGGTCTGCATATTTGTGTGTATTTAGGAAATCTGTTGGGAGAAATGAGTTATGAACTCCGAGATAATTTTACGAATTTTAAGATGATTTTACAGATTTTGAGATGGTTTTTACAGATACCGAGATATTTTATATCTTGATTTGCGCGTGGGATTCACAAACAAGCACTTTGATGTCAAGATTAATACACTGACCCTACTCAACCTATATATGGCACATGTCAAAGATTTCCACCTGAAAAGGAGGAGAATGCAGAGCAGCTAGGCAAATTTATTCTAACCTTAATTATAGCATCTTACATTATGACACAAGCCATTACACAACGCCCGGGTTTCCAAACACAGTTCACGGAGAAATATTCAGCACTAGTATGTACGGGAGAATTGCATTCATCTCAGACCCTCTGGCCTTTATACTTCTTCTCAGCTTCCCAGCAGTCTATTGTTGCAGGGCTTCTGCGAGCGTCGATGGGACTGCCAAGGCCATGACTAGTTGGGGAAGATGGGGTTGGCCTATCCACGCCCGAGTTTCTACGATCGCGGGAATCATAATTTGGAATTGGGAAAGGGTTCTTTGCATTGGATTTTGGTGCTCTGTATTCACCTTCTGAAGCACGGGCAAGCCTTGCGTTTTGTAAGAACATCTCAGCAACCTCGTCGATATCAATGGCCTTGGGCTCTTCTTTGTTACCATTATATGGGGCTGAAAGTTGGGGCCGACGCCAATCTGTCCAGATGACTGGCTGGCTGGCTTGAGCTTTCTCTGTGCCGTGCCATTTGCCATCAGTATCACGTCTCACTCCATTGGGTCTGGTACCAACCGGCACCACTGTTCGTTTGGTGAGCACTTCATGGGATTTGCCATCGTCTCTTGCAGGATTGGCCTTCTTGGGAGACCCATGTCCATATTCATCCACGCCGAAAGGTCTGGAAGTGACTGGTACCCCTCCTCTTTTGGTAAGCAACTCATCATCCCTGTGTGGGCGATACCACTCGTCATCGCCGCCGGCCTGGTATGGATTTGTCGGATAACTGTTTGGATATCCATAGCCACCGTAAGGTCCGGTAGCTACAGGAATTGTCTTCCTTTTTGGAAGGAACTCGCCTCCATGTGGGCGGCTGTGAACATGAGCCGGGTTAGTCTGCCTGTGCCATTCATCATCATATCCGGCGGGGTAACCCTTTGTTGGAGAGCCATGTTTGTAGCCATCGTCATAAGGTTTTGTGGCAACCGGCACTAATGTTCTCCTGGGACCGTGATCGTAGTAGTCGTAGTAGTCCCCTGAGCTGAAGTCTGAGTTGGGAAAAAGCTTAACGGGTCCAAACATTTCACCTGTCCTCGACTCCATCGTAGCGAAGGTGGTGAAGTTTTGGAACCCGTAACCATGTCCTTCCATCCCTCTTGTTCAGAGTAACTGTTAGTTCCCGGTGTTGTTGTTCTGCCAACTCCTCAACTTCCCCCTATATAAAAGAAGGATTATGAGGATTTACATTCCACCTCAGTCCACTTAAAGAGGACAGATTCAAACTTATCAAGCATTGGAGAACCATATGCTACTTTTTGTGACATATGCCTGGATATGGATTCTATCGCTGTTCTTGGTTTGACAAAAAAGCATATTGAAACAGAATCTTATTCCGTGGATGCAAGCCTATCTTCTCCATTGCTTCTGGTTCTTCAGAGGTTGAAAACAACTCTTCCGAAGTGATCGTGCCGGCCACATCCGGCAAGGGATCAACTTCTGAATAATATACAAGCCTTGGATCGCTTACCCCGCAGTTTTCTATGCCTCCACTTCAAGAGCTTTATGAAGCAGAATGGAAACAAAAAAGTATTTTGCTCTAGTACATGCAGAGACACTCGTGGTTCGGGTGGTTATAAATTTCTAGAAAAGTGAGGAATGTGAAAAGAGACAACCGACCTGGAGAATGAACTGATAGTGCAATAATAGTAGTACATCATCACAGGACCGGTTTGGTGTGAGCTTAGATTTGATCCATTGATTTTTAACTATCCAAATCTGATTTTTTTAATAAATTAAAAATTAATTTAATTTTAGATTTTATATTAACCATCCAAATCTCTAGATATAAATGATACAAATTTAATGGTTGGTGATCACCTCACTCTCATTGCTAAGCACCCAACCGCATCAATCACTCCCAGGAATAACTTACCATATCAAATTATCAAAAAAATTATTATATATCAGCACAACCTTGGCTATCACAACAGATCCCCCCCCTTACGAAGTACGGCGATACTATGTTTTATTTCTCTAATTCAATGTTCGACCAATAGAAACTAAATTACTTGACTAAATCACTAATCAAATGGACCGGTCCATCTCCGCCGCCACCAACTCTTTGTTTCTTAACATGCCTTTGTAATCCCCCAACTCTGGGTAGCATTAACGGTTGAATTACAAATATGTGCAAAAGTCCGTTTCACAGAGAGAATTGTGTTTGAGAAATCCGTTGGGAAAAAGAAGTTCCGTTGAAAGATGAATTTAATGATTTCTAAATGGTTTTACAGATTTTTAGATGGTTTTTATAGATTTTAAAATGGTTTTATCTCGATTTACGTACACCATTGAAAGAACGAAGTTCTTAAAGAAGCTATATCAGACTAATGTAGCATGCTAAAAATTGCTCATAAGGACTGAACTTATATATTCTCGAAAGTAATTAAGATGAAAATATACCTAATATTGGCAAAAAGAAAAAAGAAAATATACCTATTATTGAACATTTCAGGGCTCGAATGCGGGAGCATCTGAAGAATAAATTGCTTGATACATTACTCTGTTAACGATATTCCTATAGGGATCCTCCTCTCGCTTCTTGATCAAGTGGTTTATATTGTGCTGAACTTGAGATTTAATTTGCAGGTACAGTCGGTTGGCATTGTGTTTGTCTTGTAGCATCTTCTCCTTGCCTTTCGTTCTCACGGGCTTCCCGAACAGATAGTAGAACCGACCGGGTATCTTGGGCAACAGCCCTGGAATGAAGAGGTTTTGATTTGCTACCTCCCCACTCGACTCATCCCTAGAATTTGAAAGAGCGATAAGTAAGTCTAAATGAAAAACGAAGAGGAATCCACACTGCAATAATAATTTTTTTCAAAGAAAGATGGTATGTATGCCTAGACAATCCAAAAAAAACCTAATTACATGCGTACAAGAAACGGCAACATGTTTAATTTTCTGGTAATTAAATCATTTCTTTGAGCATACATAATAATTACCCCTTTTTGGGTGAGAATCCACATTTATGATTCATTGACTGAAAAAATCAGTCAAAAAGAAACATATAAACAAGAAGAAGAATTACCTTATCTTGAAAGCATCGCGATTAGAATCTCTGATGTAATCGTTAACAATGGGGATCTTAATTAGATCGTTGTAGTCAAGTACCAACTGTTTAATCAAGAGCAACAACGGTCAAACCACAGGCCAAGTACGATTAATCACGAACACAAGCTTCACAAGAATAAGCAAGTCACCGACTATTTTCTTCTTCACTCCCTCATAATCAACCCACAACAAAACAAAGGTGTCATCTACAACTACACGATATCCTAACGGTTTGAACCAATAAACACAATTCCAAATTTTGTTGGGGAGTAAAGCAGAAGTTAGCCTTTTGCTTGGTACATTAATGGAAGAAAATGAGGCTTTGGGGCTGCAAAGTAAAGAAACAGTTTGGAGGGTTAGGAAAACTTACTTCAGCTATATCATCTTCACCCACAACTCCAAATGGCACAATTGTGGCTCCAAACCGTGCTGCCATTCTCACAAATTCCTGATTTTGGGGCCATATTAACTTGTATTCCTCTCCCTGGAAACTATGGAAGCAAGTAAGTACGGATTCAAAATATTGATAAGCATGAAGACTAAGACAGAATCACGAAGTTAGTGCAAACACATCTGTATTCTTGACTTCATGATATATGTAGAAACCTATGATCCCATCATATGACAGTGAAATGCAGGATATGCACTAGAGCATCAGATTTTCTCCAGTTGCAAAAATAAAGAAGCCCATATAAAACGAAGGAACTTGATGCACCTTGAAATGAAGAGCCTCACGCGCCCCACCAGGATATAGGAGAACGTGTGATTTTTCTGAAAGCAATTTGTAAAGATAGGTAGCTGAAACAGGTACTCCACCGAATATCTTTACCCAATCAGACATAGAAAACTCAGCAGAAGAGTTCTCCTTATTTTCCATAAACAGCAGAGGATGGGCCATACCCCGAAGCATAATTCCCTTCTGCCTTAAAAATTTATCAACAAGGGGTATGAGCTCTAGTCCCATGAGCATGTGATAACCAACCAATAGAACAGGACCTTCATCTGGAACACCAGCTAGGCCCTTCACAATCTTTCCATCATCCAAAGTTGAGAACATCACAGAACCAGTAGCAATACGAAATGACCTGTCGTCCATGTGAATAGCTTAGCAGCTTTGGACCTAGTATTCTTATTTCGTTGGGAATAAGATACAGCTAATAATAAATTGATTGCAATAATTACGCTGCAAGCCCGGAAAGTTCATTGAAAGAAAAAAGATTCTGTTTCTTGTTTAATCAAATTACCCGACTACTTGATCCATTGCATAATTGAATTCTCTCAAGCTGGGAGGAATAAAATTCATAACTATATCACGTCTCCTTGAACGGCGGTACATGCAAGTCCCCCTGATTATTGTCAACAAACCAATGCCATCTTCCTACAGTACCACACAGAAAATACAAATAATTGTTCATGTTTGTCCCATAATCCTGATCATTGTATAGCTTATACAAATTGGCACATCCTTTCATTTGCTTGCCTCTTTCATGGTAATGTAAAAGTACATATCATTTAGAGAGAGTGCATGTCCTGAAAAAAATATAACTTGAGAACAAGAGATATTGTGGCACATATCTATGGTAACTAAGAAAAAAATAACAAAATTAGTTTAAAAAGGAGAAAGAACACGCCAAAGAAGTTACAGTTATATCTGGGTAAACACAAAACATAAATGGAAGACAAATGTTGCATCATTAAAGCAAACCAGCAAGTTAAGCAGTAGAAGACCTAGGAAAAATAGTTGCAAATATAAAGTCATTTCACGTACCAAAAGAAGCGTATGTCCGTTGTCCTTAAAGTTACGTACTTTGCAGTGTTGCAATGAGCTCTTCAGTCTTTTAGCTTCATCTTCACTGGGAAGCATATTATCGTTGCCGCTACAATTTAAAATTCTGTCAATCTACCTTACAGAGTTACAGTAATTCGACACATATTATATATCACACAGACAGTATTGAAAATGGAGTGAAGAAGTGATCTCATTCTCAGCAACAACCTAGCTAATACGAGTACTTCGGCTTTCACGGCATGAAGACGTGAATTAGCATATGCAGCAGCAGATTTGAGAAGCTTCAGCTTCCAAAGAAGGGTGTCCTTTGGTATAATATCGGCCAACTCCTGAAAAGAGATCAGACAATGTAAACAAAATACAGCCTGAATGGTAGGAACTTTCAAGTTTGTCATAAAGTAGAGCCAAAACATCATACAATAAATATAAAATCCTTAAGCCTAGAAATATGGATGGAATATTAAACACTTCTTACGGGAAGACATGGCAGCAATGCAGTAAGGTTGTGCGACAATTGTTCAATTTTTTCCGTAGGAGGAAGCCTATTCTCAATGTTGACGGCTGCCATCTTTGTTGGATCACCTGATATCATGATATAATAAAGCAATGTAAGCCAAAGTAAAACTCTATTAATACAAAGCCGAAGTAAGAGATTTGGGCACTCTCCCTTGGAAGAAAACGGTAAAAAAGCAATTCCAATGCTCACAACCTTAAGACATAAACTTTAAAAATATAAGCTACCTATTTTTTTTTAATGTTTATTGAGTCTAGCATGAAATTTTCATTAATCTTATGATAGCTCTTCAAACAAAAGGAACTGGATCGTGATTACTATAATTAGAACCTAGAATTCATAAGAATTACTGAATATATTACTTGATCGTACCCGCAAT
>JANTPZ010115282.1:0-14246 GCA_025593235.1 Vachellia pachyceras
CGCCATCGTCCAGAGGCCACAACAGGTTCATTGGTGTTCGTCAGAGGCCATCGGGAAGATGGGTGGCCGAGATCAAAGACTCGCTTCAGAAGGTCAGGCTATGGCTCGGAACTTTCGACACTGCAGAAGATGCAGCTCGAGCCTATGACGCCGCGGCTCGAGCCTTGCGTGGTGCAAATGCTCGCACCAACTTTGAACTTCCCCATCAATCTGCAGCCTCCGGTGGCGGTGGTTTTAGGTGCGCGCCGGAGAACATGGAGCCCTTCTCCTTCGAGGATGGACCTGAGGCTGGTGCTGATTCAGATAATAATGGACTCCTGCGTGCTCTCAGAGACAAACTGTTTGATGATAAGACAATGGTATCATCGAAGCCTACCTCTATTATTGGGTCTAGTATGCCTTCGAGCTCATCAACTACGCGTAACCATTCTGCGAACACAAAAATATTATCAATACCCTCAAATCCCACTAAAGCTAAGAGTGTGATTGTTTCAGAACATGTGGGTCCTCGAACGTCGACGACGACCATGAGGAACATGAGCTTGGGCTGGGCCAATGATGCAGCATATGGACAGCCATGGCAGTCACAGACGACTGAAAGTGGCTTGCTTGCCGATGCTGTTGGTGGAGGCACGGCGGCTTCGTGGACATTTTCTGCGGCGGCGCCTGAGCCGGAGTCCACCTTTGACCTGACATGTTCAGATCATGATCATGGTTTATCCAACAGTGATAAGAATGGACATAAAAAGAATGCAACATGGTGAGCTTACAGGTGAATCAAGTTGGTGCAACATCGTCTGGGTTCTTCTGGACACCTGAGCGACAACACTTAGTGCACTGTGATAACAACGGTTGGTTTAGTAGTTCCGGTGGCTGTTGGGATCCACTGCTCTATGCTTCATCGGAACTTGGTTGATTAACGTTCAAAGAGTCGTCATCATTCATAGAGAAGTCCTGATCCACTAATTAATCATTCGTTTAACTTTTGTGATCATGGATTGTTTGTTTCAGCCTGTTTCACATGAACAAATAAATTCATCTGTGATTCATTGATTCTTCATCATCAATTGTTTTATTTATAACAAATCGAATGAAGTCTTGTTCTTTGAATCGTTTTGGCAACTTATTAATTGTTTTGGTGATCACTATATAGAATACTTTGCTTTTAATTTTGGCAAGAAAGGATATTATTGCATGTATCTCTACCATACAGGACGAGAAGCTTTGAGAAGACTGTAAATTCTATACTTTTTTCTTTAGTTCGCTGTGAAAGTAAAAAGGTAATGGCAGAGTTGGGTAGATTTTCAGAAAAATTACTACAAGTTGCCATGGACGAAATATAATCATTAAAAAAATCTGACACGACAAATAATTATAGGTTTCGGTATAGTAAATGACATTAGGTTTTATACTGCTTACTTATCATATAACTTTATAACTACGTTGCAGAGTTTCTCTACAAGAAAGGTCTTACTTATAATATAATCTACCACGGTTTAAGTGTTTATTTGCCAATGCAACAAAAGCACAGAAGTTGAGATGGCATTGTGATGAGAGAATATCTGATGGAAGGTATCTTCGACACCCTGCTGACTCTCCACAGTGAAATAAAATTGATGAAATGTTTCCGCAATTTGGTAGTGAGCCAAGAAACCTTCGGCTTGGGCTTTGTACAGATGGAATCAATCCGTATGGGACACTCAGTAGTACACATAGTGCGTGGCCGGTACTCATGGCGATATACAACTTGCCTCCCTGGTTGTGCATGAAACGTAATCATATGATGCTTAGTATGATAATTTCTGGACCAAAACAGTCGGGGAATGATATCGATGTTTACTTGGCAACTTTGATTGAAGACTTAAAGAAGCTATGGGAGGAAGGCATTGATGTGTTTGATGCATACATGCAGGATTCATTTAAGTTACATGCGATGATCTTCACAACGATAAATGACTTTCCTGCGTACGGTAACTTGTCAAGATACAATGTCAATGGGTATAAAGCATGTCCAATATGTGAAGCAGACGCACACTTCCATCAACTTAAGCATGGGAGAAAAACTATCTACATTGGTCATATGGGGTTTCTTCATCGGTTTCATCCCTATCATAGGTTAAGAAAGAGTTTTAATGGCTTACCGGAGAATGGAATGGCTCCAAAAGCATTAATCGGAGAGGAAGTGTATAGCCGGATGGAGCATGTCAACGTCGTCATCTTCGATAAGAATCAGAGAAGTGCCGGTGAGAAGAGCATATGGAAGAAGTGGTCAATTTTTTTTGATCTTCCATATTGGCGTACTCTTGATGTGAGGCATAGTATCGATGTTATCCAAAAGTAAGTACTTTGACTTTAAGTTCTTTCATTGAAAGTCGTTTTATCCCTTTATACGTTTTCACAATATTTTTTTATTTTTAGTGCCCTCGACAATCAGAGGATCCTGGCTTAGGTAGATATATACGTCTAAGTCTTGATGAATTTTGTGTTTCTCTGCCACAATGATTTTTGTTTTTAACTCTGATATGTGTTTATTATGTCTGGACTTGATCTGGTATACAAAATGGAATTACCTACTACAAACTGAATCAGATGTAGTAAAGGAGTTAAATAAAAATGAAAAGAACGTTTTTTAAAAAAAAAAATCATATGCACCCTATTTAGTATATAGGACGCCTAGCCTATAGCGCCTTTCATGATATAGGGCGACGTATGCCCTAACTTTCTACTACTATCATATACACACCCTCCTAAGAAAGGGCACCGATTGGATTAAAAATAGAGCGTAAAAAGTACTTTTTGTAGTAGTGCAATGGTGGAAAAGTTCTACTGCTACATCAACAGAACTCCTCTTCTAGAATGTAAAAGATCATGTTTTGGCTCTTTTTATCCCATTGAAAAATAATGCAGTGAACATGGCGCTTTAACATCGAAGTGGTCAAAACATTAAACACCCTAGCTATGGTATACGCCCATATTTTCCCTAGTGTCCCACGATTATATACACTTGGCATGTACTTTAAAATAGTGGTGCTTATTTGCAGGACATACATATATATTATAATAATTGATTAAAAAGTTGAAGAGGCACAATCAAGGCACAATCAATGGTTAGAGGGAAAGGGTTTTTTTTTTCTTTTTTCATGCTCCAATTCAATCAATGGTTAGCGCAGGTTTTTTTTGTTATGCTCCAATCTTTTTTCATCAATATCTATGTGTTCAGAATCTAATTTTTGAGCGATTATTATATGCGTAATTATATTCTTTTTAAAAGGTGGACGGTCCTTGTTATCCCACATACATCTTGGTATTGATCATAAAGAATAATGAGAGACATATCAAGGTGAACAATGCTGCATTTTGTTATAGAAAAAAAAGCTGAAACCCAAACAGCTTGGACTCTCCATATACCATAATCCCCCACCCAAAGAAAAAGTTATGTAAGAATAATTATAAAGACCTTGTTCTGTTTATATAATCATATTATATAATAACAGCTCATACTATCTGCGAATACATTATATAGTAACGGCCACTTTAGACATCAAGATGATTTTAAACGTGCCAAAATTGCATAGTCAAAGGATTAATTATTTATTATTCCTATGGAATAAATTCAATTAAGGCCGTCTAATTATGCTATTCTTCACTTAATTAGAACCAATGGTCTTCGGCAATTTGAATTACTAATTTTTTGGAAAATCAAAATTATTCAAAAACTTCAATTTTCTTAGAGATACTTAAATCATAGAATTTTCACTTAAATGCTGAGCTTGATGATGAAATGATAACAAAAATATCTATGAGAATAAAACTTTCATTTATAAGATGATATACATAGTTTTTAGAAAATTTATTCTAATGCTGTTTATATTTTTGGGAGATTTATTGTAAGGTCCCAAGAAATGAAGTTATTTATAGAAAAGGTCTCAAGAGTTGTCAATGACAAGTTGAGGAGCACCATTGACAAGTGGAGCAACTGCCATTGATAACTCTTGCAACTTTTTCACAAATAACTTCCTTCCTTTGAACCTTATAATAAATCTCCCTATAGTTTTTATTAAAAATTAATATAACTTCATTATAAGGAATTTATTAAATTACATGTGCTTAATGGTGTTATTCTTGGACTATCTTCACCCCAATGCAATGTACTGATTTCCATTATTTGGGTACCAACATGAGTCACCTCCATGCAAAATCGCACAAAGTTAAGGCCCGTTTGGAAGTCTGGTGGAGAATAACTTTTGCGGAGTTCGAGGTAAAACATAAGTTTTGGAGAATAGATTTTAGGAAAATAGCTTTTATAGATTTCGAGGCAAAACCTAGATTTTAAAAAGGTTATTTTGTTTGAGAAGTTATTGGCTTTTACGGAGTTCAAGGCAAAAAGTAAGTAATAAAGATGGAAGATAAAGAAAGAAAAAAAGAGGAAAGAAAATTTATTAGGAGAGAGGATATGATTTGACAAGAAAATAGCCTTTTCAAAACCTATATTTTAAACCTAAATTTTATTTTCAGAACAGCTTTTATAAAAAATGTTAGTACTTTGACAAAACCAAATTTTGAGGCAAAACCTATGTTTTGATCATTGAAACCAAACGAGCCTTTAAAGGAAGCCATTTGACACGACAAGTGAATCAGAATCCCATAGGTTATATAAAACTCCATTTTTATATCATAGTAGAAAGAGTTTCCACTACTGAATAATACTGATCTTTTGCCTTAATTTCCTGCTCCTTCTAGCTTCTTCATATTTTTCTACACCCAGATCTGACATTTTGTTCTGGGTTTTGCATCAGATGTGAAAGATGGATCTGGTGTGTTACTTGGAGTGATGGTCATTATCCTCATCCTGAGTTCATATTCCTACCAACTATAATCTCTCATGTTTTAATAATACATTATCCTAATCCTGAGTTGATGCCTTGCAATGCAAAACTCATGGCCTAATTAGGGCCAATGATGTTAGGTCCATGGATCTTGTACCAGTTATTAAATGTAATTTCTACGATCCTGGAAAAAGATTCTTCAATTTATCTCAGGATCATTAGTCAAAATAATTAAAGCAAAAGGCAAGAGCATAAATATAACCAAATCTGGTTTCTTTTGTGTTCGCTGTGATTCGCTGTGTTTAATCTTGCTTTTTCTTTTGTCAATATAAAAAAGCTTCACCTCACTCTCCATTGCATCTCAAACATAAAAATTTTTCTTCCTTTTGCTAAAGAGAAAGAAAGATAAAGGAAAAGGAGGAAGGCCTCACAGACACCCTCTAGCCTTGAAGATGAAGATGGATTGTGAAGCTTGGAAACCTGTTGTAGCAATGGTGGCTATTGATTTGGCTTTCGCTGTTGTGAATATTCTTCTCAAGAAAGTGCTGCAAGAGGGCATGAACCCTTTGGTTTTAATCACATACCGCTTGGCTGTTTCTTGCGTTTTCTTAGCACCAATTGCTTTCTTCTGGGAAAGGTATGTTCTCGTAACCCCCCAAATTCTGTGATGACCTTCTTTGTTTTCTGAACTCAATTCCCTAAGATAGAAACCGGAAATCTCATAAACTTTTGCTTTTGTTTGCAGAAATGTCAGGCCAAAGCTCACATGTAGAATTTTATGTTACCTCTTCCTCAGTGCATTAGTTGGGTTAGTCAGATATACTTTCTGTTACTTTCAGCATTGCTTTTGCTGAATCTATTTTTCTTTATCTTACCATAACATGATCAATACTTTGTTGCAGAACATCACTCACACAGTACTTCTACCTTCTGGGAATCCAAGACACCTCTGCTACCTTCGCTTGTGCTTTTATTAACATGGTGCCAGTAGTCACGTTCATCATGGCATTACCATTTGGGTATGAACAAAAATGCACACCTCTTGGCCTAATAAACGTCTTTGTAAAAATGAATTCACATTTAAGTTGAAGTACACAAATAATGCATAAGCTTGTTCCACCAACTACAGGTTGGAGACTGTGAACATAAAATGCAACAGAGGGAGAGCAAAGATACTTGGCACGGTGGTGTGCATTGGAGGAGCATTGTTATTGACAATGTACAAAGGAAAGCCCTTGTTCAATTATTCTCACAGTGATGAGGCTGAAACTGCCAGATATATGGTTTCTTCTGCAGTGAAGCTAGCTTCTGCCCCAAGGAACACAGAGAGATGGACCACTGGTGTGATAGCTTTGATCGTGGGGACACTATTTTGGTCATCTTGGTTTCTCTTGCAGTCAAAAATTGGAAAGAGTTACCCATGCCAGTATTCTTCCACGGCCATAATGACCTTCTTTGGAGCCATTCAATCTGCTGTTCTTTGCTTGTCCACTTCCCAGAACTTGTCCATGTGGGTTCTAAAGGGAAACATGCAAATACTCACTGTTCTGTTTTCTGTAAGTACTTAACACAACTGTTTTGGTCATCTTTAGTTCTCTTGCTTCGCTTTTGCTGTTCATGGTTTGATACTGTTATGAAGACCAAAGTAATGTAATTGTGTGTGATATTATGCAGGGGATGGTAGGATCTGGTTTGTGTTTTGTGGGGCTGTCGTGGTGTGTGAAGAAGAAGGGTCCTGTGTTCACTGCATCATTCAGTCCTCTTGTTCAGATAATGGCTGCCATGATTGACATTCCTATCTTGCACGAGCAGCTTCATCTTGGAAGGTGAATGCTTACAGTATACTTCCTCCGGTGCTTTAATATAAAATATACTTTGTAGTTCAATTTTCTCATTAAAGTGATATTTTATTAAAGATTGAAGGGAGTAATAAATACTCATATGTTCACCATTTAGCTTTTTACAAGACGCAATCATGAACTGTGTGACTGATTTTATATGATTCTGGTGTCGCAGTTTGATGGGATCCATATTGGTGATGGTGGGATTGTACATTCTGCTTTGGGGAAAGCACATGGAAACGCGGAATGGCGAGAGTGGGACTAAGCTATACCAGCTAGATGAAGAAGAAATCATGGGACAAGAACCTCAAATACAACACATCATAGTCTCCAAGGATTAGCAGGGTCCTTCAATTTTTTAACTTTGCAATTCCTTTGTAGGAAAAAAGAAGGGAAAAAAAAATCAATGAATCTGTTTCTTCCTTTTTGTTAAAAATATGTCTAACGAAATAGTAACTTGAAAAATTGGTTATTCAATAAATGATATGTGGTTTCAAAATTTAGTAAGTAATTATTATAACTGCACTGTTAAATGGCCAATCCTTTTTTTTTTTTGATTAAGTCTATATTTCCTTTACTATATAACAAAGGAGGCGTTAGCTAATTTTAAGCCATCAGCTTTAAAGCGTAATAATTTTTTTTACAAAAAAGAAATTAAACTAAAGAAAGAAAGATTACACATTTGTTATATAAGGTTAACATCTAGGTTATAGGATGTTATTTGCCGTGTAATATATCAGTGTTTCTCAAACTTTCTCCGAATAATTTGTAACACTAATATACATACCCATCTTGGATCTCTTCAAGAGTATATGATTTTTAGAAATTGAATTGACATATAATATTAGCACACTATACACCCACACAACGATAAAATTATGTCTCTGAAAATATTTTATTCCTAATTACACTACAGTATTTGTTTAATATAAAATTAAAATTGCTGTATAAATATCCATAATTTTTAATTATTGAATAGTTAATAATTTTTTTTAAAGAATGATTGTTTTATTGATATTTTTGCATAATCAGTAAGAATAATTGTGATTTCATTAAAACATATTATTTAGTCAGAACCTATGGTGTTATTAACTTGAAATTGTAATGAAGAGCCGATTTCTCCACCATGAAATGAAATAATAATTACGTAGGGAAAAAAAAAGGAAGGAATGAACAAGCACACGCACACGGGGCAAATGTGAAAATAACGAACTCCTCCAGCGTCTCTCAGTTTTACGTAGAAATTGCGCGTATTGATTCGGAACTCCACAGCCGCCGCATCGATCTCAATCGGAATGGTCAGTGGTGGAGGCAGAGGACGAGCCTTCGGCTTTCTTCTCTTTCTTCTTCCCCTTCTTCCCATGCTTCTTCTCACGGTGCCCTGATCGTGGCTCCATGGATTCCGAGATATCCAAGCGCACACCGGGATCGTTCGCCTCGTAGCTTCCGCCCAGCATCATTGAGTTGTTTATTGCCTGGAAATTGCTGTTCACGTAAGTGCTCAATTCCTCCGATCCTTCACTCTCATGAGCTTGCCCTGATTTTTCTTCCAGTTCGCTTCGCAGTGTGGCGCCGGTGTTATTTCCCGCCAGGGTGATGATCCTCACGCTGTCATCTCCCTCATCCTCCAGATTCTGCGCTGATCCTGACCCGGATGATTTGTGGATATCCGTGACCCGGTGAGTGATGGCGGACACCATCTCCCTGATTTCTCTGTCCAGTTGCTTGTGCTTCTCTGCTTCGGCGGATGCGGACTGGCTGAATCTAACTTGTTCTGAAGGCATTTTTTGAAGGTGAAATTTCCTCCTTGCGAGAATTATTCACTGTGTGAGTGAGTTTTAGTTGGAATACTTATGGTGTTTGTGGGATTGTTTATGTAAGAGAGATTTATAGGAGCTATATAGCTTCTTGAGTGGATCTTCTGTGGGAATAAAGTAGATGGAATTGGAATGACTTGAATGGCAATTAAAGAATTGTGTATAATTCAAGGTAGGGAACAAAACTAAGGCTGGAGAAGGATTGCTTTGTTATTACTTAACCAAATATTCCTATGTGGCTCTTGTGCTACTTCGTGTGATCATCATTTTTTGAGGTGGAAGTATCACTGTTTTTGGTGTCTGAGCGTGCAGATATTTTTTCACCTTTCAGAGTGAATCAAACGTTAGTAATGGCTTTAACAGTTAGTTTGAAAAACTAAAATTATCATGTCTCAGCTGGTGAAGTTGAATCTGAGTTATGTTTACGTAGGACGATATTCCTGAGGCACAAATTGTCCATACCACTTCAAATTAAAAATAGATTATACATTCACAATCAATAACAACTCTCTAATTAGATTCTATATTAAGGGTTGAAGGAGTATTATCACTAACTATCACTTAAAAAGTAGTGTGTTCTGATAATTTATCTGCTTATATACAGAATTGCAAATAATGATATATCACTATTGCATGGAAAAAAAATTTCCATAATGGATGCTGATAATGATGATTCTATCATCATTATTATCTTTTTAATAAAGTCTTAATTATTATTTACTATTTTAAGCTAAACATATCACTCTAGGCATCATTTCATGAGAAGAAAAGCCATCACAGAGAGGCCCTCACTCCAATCGATAAGGAATGAGCCATTGGCTATGTGCTCATTTGGATTGACGATCACAGTTACTTTTCCAGCCTTGATTAAGGTTTATGAAATAAATATGTGAAAATAGATTTATTCTTATCTATGAAAATGTAATTTTACCGGTAATAAGTACTTATGTATGCTTTTTCTAGGGGTGGGAATAGGTTACGCCCATATCAAATGGCCTACGGCCTGACCTATTTAGTAGCTTGGCCTAGTCTGTTTATTTAAAAAGTCAAGTTAAAGTCTATTTAAAGGCCTAATTGTATAAATAGGTTATACCTATTTTTTTGAAGCCCGGCATGTAAGCCTTCAGGATGATCTGTTTATATATAAAATAAATATAATTATTTTTATATAATGCAAAAAAACTTTTTGTGTTTTTTAATCCTAATTTTTATATTAAAAACTTACATACAATAAGTATAGTAGGTTTAAAGCATACCTTGAGGCCTTTTTAAAATTGTACAATAGTAAGTTTAAAGCTTATTTTGAGGCCTTTTTAGAGGTCTACATTATATGTGAGCCTCTGAAAAAGCTTCAGGCCTGATCCTAAAAAAAACCTACATTCAGATTTAGACTCGAGCTCAATATCTTCATTACAGGTTTAAGTCTATTTAATCAAAGCTACATAGTATAGCATGTTTCCATGTCTGGCTTTGTTATTACTTAACCAAATATTCCTATGTGGCTCTTGTGCTACTTCGTGTGATCATCATTTTTTGAAGAGGAAGTATCATTGTTCTTGGTGTCTGAGGTGTGCAGATATTTTTTCACCTTTCAGAGTGAATCAAACGTTAGTAATGGCTTTAACAGTTAGCTTGAAAAATTAAAATTATCATGTCTCAGCTGGTGAAGTTGAATCTGAGTTATGTTTACGTAGGACGACCCTCAGGCACAAATTGTTCATACCACTTCAAATTAGAAATAGATTGCATATTCACAATCAACAACTCTCTAATTAGATCCTATATTATATTAAGGATTGGAGGTGTATTATCACTAACTATTACTTAAAAGTAGCGTTTTCTGATAATTTATCTGCTTATATCCGGAATTGCAAATAATGATATATCAATACTTTATGGAAAAAAAATTCCATAATGAATGCTGTTGATGATGATTCCTATGATCAATTATCTTTTCAATGAAGTCTTAATTATTATTTACTATTTTAAGCTAAACATATCTCTCTAGGCATTACATGAGAATTGAAGTTGAACAGTAGCCATGTCATTAATCGTTTATAAATAATTAAATCTACCATAGTTGTATTATATAAATAATGATTTAATTCGTCATGGCTTCAATTTAACTGCTTAGGGGGCCAAAAAAACTCAAATGTTTAGTTCATTAAAATTTATTCTCGGAAGTATAAGAATTAAGAAATATGAAACAAATGATAATAAAACATCAAATTCTTTAACCTGAAATAATTAAACATCATCATATCCACGTGTCAAGACAATTACTAAACTAAACAAATGAATGAGCAAGCCATTTTCTAGCACATGAATTCTTTTATTATGAATAATTTAATTTAAAATACCATTGGGCCATATTATATACTCAAATCTTAATTCGTTATACAGTAGGAAACTTACGTATACTAGATTGAACGTTTGTTTAAATTAACAGTTACTTTTCTGACGTAATTTACGATCTATAAGGTAAGTATATAATATGTATTATATCTTAACTTGAACGTATTTTTTTAATATCATAATAGTCACAGAGAAGCCTTCAATCCAATCAATGAGAAATAAGCCATTGGTTATGTGTCCGTTTGGATTGACAGTGGAAACTACATTTTTCGACGTGATTTAAAATTTATAAAGTAAATATATAAAAAATATTTATCTCAATTTACATAAAAATAATTTTAATGGTAATTAGTAACTGTGTATGCTTTTACTAAGTAAAAAAAAAGATGTCGAGTGGCTAGCAGAATGCAATGGACGGTTGGATCCCAAACTAGGGTGACCCATTCTCCCTGCTGATGATTGATGACACAGAAAAACAAGAAACATTTTTTTTGATACAAGAAACATAGATAGCCACAGCGATGATTGAAGCAGCAAGCAACGTGGCAAAAAACCCCGAGCCACGTCCTCATCACAACCAGGGTCTTAAGCCCAATTTGATAGGACGGGTTTGGAGAGATGCAAAGAAGGATCTAGGTTACCACCGAGAGTGCAGCAGTCAAAACGATGGTCACTTCCTAGACGAACGAGAGTTCGATTTCTGGAGTCACGTTCGAGGGTAGGGGACCTTTGGTGCAAAACATCTTATAAGGGCGCGTCATATGTATTTCCCGTTCCGGATTAATCGATTGTTCCGGATTACTTGGGTCAATTGTCTGTTGTAAAAAAAAAAAAGAGATCCAGGTTTTTTGCCCCCAAGGTGGGTCCCACCGTCACAGCCTCACATCACACGCCTAGATATCCGTGAGATAATACTGGATAACACAAAATATTTACCGTGTCATTTAACAAATATCGAACGTTTATTTTAAATTTAAATCTCAGATTTTAAATTAGATTTTAAAGTAAGTTGATCGCCAAACTATTATATCCTAAGATCGGGAGCTGACAATTAGATTTATGAACGAAGAAATTTCTTTAAGTAGATTCTTTCTGATATTTCAATAACTTAAAGTATTTCTCGGTGTATTAAACCCAAAAAATATTATTTTAATGTATATCTAATACTTTAACTATTTTTTGTGCAACCACAAAAAGTGTGACTGCATATAAAAAATTAATTATATTTTAAAAAATTAAATGATTTAAATGTAAATTTAGAATAAGTTAAATCACTATTTTAGTAATTATTTAAAAAATATCATAAAAAATTAATCATTTATAGATTACTTTTTTTTCCTTTAATATAACCGTCGTCGTCGTTATCATCCCTGATTCTTCATATTTAAAAGGATAGCTTATGCTGATTTCTCAGTGCCTGTTCAGCGGACGACTAAACGCAGAACTTGATTCTGATAAGTGTGAGGGAATGATACTGGTGTCGGTGATGACGGAGCTGCTGGTGGAGTACACGGTGTTGCTGGCAACGGCGGCTGAACAGCTCTTCTCCTCCGCTCCCCTCCCCCGACGGGTTCGTGTCCTTATCCTGCGCCGCCTTCCTCTCCCTCGCCATATTCCACCCCCTTCTTCCAATTATTAGTTCCAATCATGCAGCTCCTCTCCTCCCTCTCTCCTCTGTATCGTGAGGGAGACAGGGTAGAACTCAGAAGTCGAAATTCCAGAATTTGAGTGAACGACGAGGGCGCCTCCATTCTCAGCAGGCGGCGGATTGTAGCCACGTAGAACACCAGACCTAGAAACAACTTTCTTCTTCGGTATAACTTGTAGAAACTTAACTTACTCCCTTCACTTTTTATCCATTATTATTGTTACTATTATAGTATTATGCAAATTTGATTAACATCAAGAGCTAGAACAGTGGTTGTTGATATCTTTTATTAGAGAAAAATTGAAAGGCTTCAGCATAATGCCGACTAGTCAGATTTTTCTTTACGGGGCTACTGAAATTTTAATCTTTGGGTGAAGAGAGGATTTAAAAATATCATGATATCTCTCATGTTAAGGTGAACGGTACCCATCATATAAGCTTCCATAAAAATATCTAATGGATCCATTTAGAAAAGTGGTAGAAAAGTATTTTTACGCAAGTCGAGATAAATATGTGGATGATATTGTCTCGTTTTACTGTTGAATGTGTTTTTGGATGAGAGTTAAGTGTTTTTAAATAGATATAATATTTCTTAACGTACGCGTGTCCATCGATTCTATATTCTCCATGACGCTATTTCATATTTAAATTGATAGTGATAAGATTTGATGGATGAGACCTGTTTGAGGTTAAACGTCTTTTGATTGGTAGCTCCGTGTTTGGAAAATTTTTGGAATATAGTAAAATCTGTAAAAGTATTTTAAAATCCGTAAACTCCTTTCTCCTAACGACTTTCTAAACACACACGCACAATTTATCGAATTGCCATGATTAAAACGGCCAGTGGGAAGCTTGGCCTTTGAGTGGGTAAAGTATAAACAAGCATATTTACATATTTAAAAAAATAAAATTATATTTATATTATGTATATAAATTTATGTTATATGTAATGTTATTTTTTGCATTGTTATGTTAAAATTTAAAGATATAATTTTATTTATATCGTATATAAATTTATGTCATATTTTGAATGATTTAGATTAATTTATATAATTTTGACATTTTTAACTTATTTTTAGCTCATGGCTTGTGAGCATGCTTTTTGAAAATGCAAGCTTTTTAACAAGGTTTAAGCTAAATTAGGTTCAGGCTGAAAAAAAAGTTTATAAAACACCATAGGCTAAGCTCTCATTAAATAAGTTAGGCATGACATAACCCATTTCCACCTCTAATCATTGGGTCCAATATTAGTTTAGGGGTTAAGGTTCTCCCCTTCCCCCAAAAGTTTCTACATAGTTATTTGAAAAGTCTTGGAAGTGTTAAGAAAAAAATAAAGTCATATAACTGATATGAAAATTTAGAAACTGCATCCACCAACTCCAATGACTTAGATCAGCTGGCCGGCTATTCCACCTTAACCAAAGGTCATGGGTTTGATCCTTTGAGAATGCATCACCCTAAACTCTAGGGGAATCCGAATTAGTCTGGTTTGCAATTCCCTGAAGGGTTAATTAGAGTGAACCAGTTAAAAAAAGGGGAAATTTACTGTTGAGTCCCACATAAGGGACTTATTTATCAAATGGTCCCAAGTTTTAAAATATTTATCAAATGGTCCCAGAGGTGTTGTCAATTTAGCTCATGGTGTTGTCAAGGGTTGTCACGTGACAACACCATGCGCTGCATTGACAACACCATGCGCTGTATTGACAACACCTCTGGGACCATTTGATAAATATTTTAAAACTTGGGACCATTTGAT
>JANTPZ010115283.1:0-23314 GCA_025593235.1 Vachellia pachyceras
ATTATATATATTTATATTATTAAAATATAAAATATATATTTATATTATTAATATATATATTTATATTATTAAAAATATTATTTTCGGGATCGGGAAAAATCGGGATCGGGAAATGCCAATCCCGATCCCGATCCCGAATTTTATTTTTCCCGATCCCGATTTTTCCCGGCTCGGGATCGGGACGGGAAGCTCGGGATCGGGAAATGTTGAGCACCCCTAGGAACGATGAAAGAGAAAGAATGAAAGAAGTAAGAAAGAAAAAAGATGAAAAAGTAGGAAAGAGAATAAAAAAGTATGAAAGAGAAAACTTAGATTTCAAACCAAGGTTTTGTAACCAAAATCATTTTTCTAAAAAAATTTGTACTTAGACAAAACTTATATTTTGGATCAAAACCTAGGTTCTGAGAATAACTTCCAAACAAATTCTGAGTTGCCAACGAATCAAAAGTTTAAGGGCTAAGTTGGACCGTGTCAAACTACAGGGACTAAGTTATAGTTGAGTCAAAAGTTCAAGGACTAAAAGATTAATTTTCCCTTATTTATTTATAGCAAGTGTTATATAGTCTCTTTAAATTACTCATGTGTATCATTAGATTACACATTAATTTATAAGTCATGTAAATTAGTTTAAAAATAATGATAAATATAAATATTTTAAAATAATTCATTTATTTTTTAATCACGATCAATCATTCAAGTCCATATCAACAAGAAAGGTAGCAATAGTGACGAAGTGCTTGTTTGGAAACTTCATCCCCTAACATTGCACGTAAGTTGAGATAAAATTATATCAAAATCAGTAAAAACCATCTTGAAATCAGTAAAGCCATCTAAAATTTCATATATAAACTCCTTTTCTCTCAACAGAGTTCCCAAACACACACTTAGACGCTTTCGTGAACATTGCATAGCTTACTTAGTTATTTATCATCTCATTGTTTTTAAATTTGAGAAATATGGTCAGAATTGAGAAATATTTTCCAGTGTGTTTTATTGCAATGTCTCCTTTTGTGTTGTCATTGCGTTGACAATACTATTAACAGTGGGTCTATTTGAATTAACGGTAAAAACTACTTCTCCAACATGATTTACAATTTACAAATTAAATATGGGTGATGAATTTTCTCTCGGTTTACGTAAATAAGTTTTGAACGCTAATCTTATAATAAAATTTGGTCAAATATTTACACTGAAGTAAATCTCCCATGGCTGAAATTAATTAGACGATCAAACATGCTAGATAAGAGCAGCAAACATTAATGTTTGTGGATTTCGAGAGAGGTGTATTTGATAAACATTAATGTTTGTGGATTCCGAGAGAGGTGTATTTTTTTTATATAAATCATCCGATATCATGGGGTATCTTGGGTTCATTGCCCGCCCCAGACTAATCCGGATCCCCCGTGAGGAAACCTTACGGTGGTAGCGAGGTACCGATGGGACAGCCTCTTTGAGGTTGCGTTAATTATCGCGGCTGTGACTCCCCAGGGTTCGAACCATCGCCTTGAGGAATACTGGTAGTAGCCTTTGCCAACTCTACCAAACGTCCATTGGTTCGAGAGAGGTGTATTTGACGGTCGAATGGATTGCTATAACTTCATTACCTGGGTCTTATAAGTAGATGTGAAAACCTTCAAAGCAACTCTATCATATTTTTATGAAAAATAAAGAGACTATTATTAATCATCAGGGTTGACCAAAAGTCTTTATACTAGCAGTTGAACATCAATGGGGGAAAATCTTTTGATCGCACCATATACAAAATTGTGCTTGTTTAAAAAAGCTTATTTACTCTCCATAAGTACGTTCAATAGTGTTTTTCCGTAAAACGAGATACTATCCACTACGTATTTACCTCACCTTGCATAAAAGTATTTCTCTACCGTGTTTCCAAACAGATACGTTAACAATCCTCACGTTTGACAATAATGTATCACTTGGAATCGTTGCTTTTGTTTATTGCTTCGAAATCTCCTGTGGTCCATACAAATCTTCTATAGATACCCATGACCTATTTTAGTGATCTTATAATAATGTAAACACGACACTTGGTATTTTTTGCAGCGTGCTTAGCCGTCGATAAGGAACTTGAAGGGTATTTAGTCACACAGTGGATAACTTAGAAAATGCGTCCTGGCTATTAATTATCACATAATAGAAATTATAAGGAATTAAGAGAATCAATCAATCAAGTTCCATTTGTCAGCAACCCCCTCTCTGGTTTATCCATTAGACAACTGGCCATTAGCTTAAAACTATTGAGAAGCATAATCTCCCTGTGATTACGTATGAGTAATAATCTGGGAGCAGTATGAAAGAGACCAAAAGATCCGGCCATAGTGCTGAAAAGTGAAAAGCAAGACCACATGAGGCTTAGTTTGTCATTGTTCCCAGGCAATCAAGAAGCAGATAATATTGTTTGTACCATCTGTTGTTTTCTTTTTTTGGCGTCTGAATGGAATTAATATTGAGAAGGGACTTTGAAGAAGTGACCTAAATTACAATGAAAAGAAGGAAGGGACAGTCATCTACATAACGGTTTGTTAGCTTTGTGAGGTTAATTAAAGAGGTCCCTGTTGACCATAACTGAAAAGTATAGTTTTTTTTGCAGGTGGATCCAGGGCTAACATTTGCACAATATTCAAGACAGAAAAGCTAAACCTGAAGATTTCTAAGGAACACGCAGAAGCAGAAGCAGAAGCAGAAGCAGAAACAGAAGTAACATCTGAAATTCATAAAATAGAATAACGGGAATTACGGGTCATATTGCTACCTAAAATTTTATACCGGTTAAAGTGGTTATAACAAAAACCTCTTCCAAACCAGAGGAAGAAGAAGATTTGTTCAACGCCGTAAAACGTCAGCTACTATCTCCAGAGTAGACTCTCAAAAACATTAATTCGATCCCTTTCTATATGTTAGGACTCAGGTCTCTTATTTTACTGCTGTCAAATTCTGGGTCTGGCTCTCCATTATTTACCTGTGAAACAGAAAAAGGCTTCAATTTAAGACAGTACATCGGCTTCTGCTTGCTGATGAAGCCCACCTTTCCAACTGTGGCAATCTGATCTCTCATCTTCTTCGCCACCTCCAGAGCTCGATAGACCCTTAGCAGAATTTCCAAGCAGGAGAGGTCCTTGGGGAGAAACAGACTGGGATAGGTTTACTTCTGACTTTTCTCCACCACATTGATCTTCTACCATCCACAAGCCATTTCCTTGGCTTATTGTTGAAGCCGGAAGTCTTCTCACATGAAGTCTGTACTTCTGTATGAACCCCAGATATACGTTAGGTTGCAGATAACAAAAGGCTGCATGAAGTGCAGAAACGTTATGAGGAAATTACTTACTTGCAAATGGCTTTTCACTTCATCATTTGTTAGGCCTTCCACCTGCATTAATTCTCTGATCTGTTTAGGAGTCGCCACTGAAAAGGAAAAAACGAACAGCTATGTTACACCGAAAATCCACTTCAAATAAGCATGAATCACATGATGCTAAGCAAGGATTAAACCTCACGTGAGCTTACCCAATTTTAAGAATCGGTTCAATTCAAGACTTTTCCTAATCTAGATAACGTAAAGCCTATTATTTGTTGGTTAAATTTTTACCTTGAGCTCCTCCCAGTTGTTGAAGCGCGTCAACAAACCGCCGGTGAAGCTCCGGAGACCAGCATCGCCTTTGTTTTCTAGGATTCTGTTGTAGATGTTGCGGTTGTGGTTGGACTTGTCCCTCAAGCCGGCCTGGAAGGAAAGACGCACCCGAACAATTTCTGCTACAAGTTTTTGAATCCTTAAGATTCAGTTCAGACGCTGGAGTCATCAAGCTAAGACTAGGAACTCGTGAGATTTCCTTGTCTTCCTTCGTCACTGGCTTTGACATGCCTAAATTTCCGCTAAAGGGTATAAATGCCCCTCCTCTGTTTTTCAGATTTCGTGACTGAATTGGGTTCTCCGGCACAGACCGATCATTTTCACTTCCCTGGAAAGTACCGAAAGAAATTGTTTATTGTTGTCCTAATTCATCAAAATTACTTTCAGATTACAATATTTTCTGAAAATAATCTGCTGAAATTGAAATTTGAAGGAATCCTTCGGAATTACCAATTTGGTCTCAGCGCTCCACAGTTGAGCAGAGGTCATCCAGTTCTTCTTGTCCCAGCTATCCTTTTCCGTAGTTAATTGTCGGTTTTCTCCAGAATTTGTTTTCAATGATATGAACTCTTCAATCTCTGGTCGATCTAGCACTTCCACGAACCGTACTCTCTTCTCCTTCAACCTCGTTACAGCTACACGCCCAAGAAAAATTACCAACAAAAATTTCACAAAAAAAGTCGTAAAGAAATTACCCCCTCAGAAATATCCGAGGACAGAACCTACCATCGTTTACGAGCAGCATGCAGAGAGGAAGCTCGCGCTTGAAGGCATCGATCTTCCTCATTTCATCCTCCAATCTCTTGACAAAGTCGTCAAGAATCGTTAATTTCTGGCGCCTATCTCCGGCCTTAGAGACCTCGCCAAGAAACTCAGAAATGGTTCTGGGAACAAAAGACAAACTCAAATCCAAGCTCAAGTCCATCTTAGGGGTATTTCTTCTGTCACAGCTGAGTGTCGGCTTCAGTGTTTGGCGAGCATGACCGTGATAGAGATGATAACGGGAGGAAGAAGAGGATAGAGATTCATTTATATATAAGGGAAATTCAGATTCAGGACAAAAATATTCGATGCCCGCATTCGACTCGTCGCGTCTCTGTTGCCGTGGGCGGACCTGTCTGAAATCCTTCAAATTCTTAGCTTTTCCCTGCTACCGTAGTTTGGGGTTGATTAAAAAAAGTATGGTTGGTAAAATAAGGCCATTCTAACTCATTATGACATTAACCTGTAATTTAGTGTGATATATATACATATATATTACTATAATTTATATTTATATATCCAGTACGACACTAATTAAGGTCTCATTTTTAGAATATATACCGTAATTATATTACTCAAACTAATAATTGAAACAATGATTTAAAATAAAAAATACTCATGTCAGTTTCTTTATATATACTATTTCAAATTCTCCAATCATATCCATTTATTCCATTTTTTAAAATATTATCATTTAATTATAAACTAGCATAAAAATAATAGGATACATGATCATATGTTATTAGAGAACTTAATATAATGAATATGAGAAATTTGATTTAAATATGCTCCTTTAAAATGTACACAAAATAATGAAAATTACTTATCACAAAGTTAGAATGTTACTTTTATTGTTTAAACAACATTGTATTTTTATAACTATAATAAAACGTGATATCTTTATTACTTGATCTCCTGGTGGTTGATGGAACTAAATGCATGTTGGGCAAGAAAAAAAAAACAGAGAGAGGGAGAACTAAATGCATAAAAATATAACGAAAAAGTGTTCATATCGATAAATTATATATTACTATTTTCTTATAAAAATCAGCAAAAAGATGTTATTAATTATGCTTATTGCATCTGTGTTAGCGGTAAAATAAATTATTTATTTGTGTAAAGAATAAAAAAATGATTAAAGAAGAACTGGAGTCTACGGCCCAGATTGGCAAATCATTGAAAGTTTTTGGTCCAGAAGGAAAAGGTAATGGAAGTTTGGTCAATAAGATCCTTCATAGTTCGTGCTTAACGCGGCGAACTGTGAATTAACAATTCTTGCTGCAGATGGAATAAGGTTTGGTCTCTTGGTTAGTGTGCCTGTTGAATAAGATTCTTTTCCTTGGTGTGCTGGTTGTGACTGCGCACGTGAACCTTTCGAGTTCAGATGAAATCTTAACTGTGTGTTTGGAAATCCGTTAAAAAAAAGAAATTACAATTTCGAGATGATTTTACGGATTTAAAGACTGTTTGAAAATCCATTGAAAGAAATGAATTATGATTTCGAGATATTTTACGGATTTAAAGATGATTTTATAAATTTCAAGATGTTTATCATAGATTTCGAGATAATGTTACCTTAATTTACCTGCATTATTGGAAAAAAAATGTTTTCTAAGCATACACATTAATATTAAATATTAAAGTATGTTAACAAATAACAACGTAGAGGTGTGCTTTGGTGCCTTCCGATTCCAACTGTCTAAATTTTTCATATGAAAAGATGTTAAAAGAGATTAAAAAAGTTAAACGGATTAGTCAAAAAAAATTATTTGTCTATATTGTTAGATTATGTGCTTGTTTGGAACATCGTTTCTCCAATGGTACACGTAAGTCGAGATAAAATCATCTTAAAATCTATGTGCTTGTTTGGAAACACCGTTTCCTAAACGGTGCACGTAAATCGAAACAAAACCATCTCGAAATTTATAAAAAAGCCATCTCGAAATTCATTAAAACAATCTTTAAATCCATAAAATCATCTTGAAATCCGCAAAATACCTCAAAATCTGTAAACTCACTTCTCCCAACGAACTTCCCAAATACACACCGTAAAACCATCTTAAAATCCGTAAAATACCTCAGAATCTGTAAACTTCTTTCGCTTAACAGAATTCTCAAACATCCTATATCAGTTTATAAATCAAACATGTCATTTTAAAAAAATAAATGAATAAATGTAAGTAAAAAATTATTTATCTTATTTAATTTAGGACATGAGCAGTGGATTAAAATAACAAGGCGGCGGCGTCTTCGCCCGGAAGAAAGAGTTGACCTGCAATCCATTGGAAAGGGGGCAGTTTCGTAAATGAAGACTGGGAAGTTATAGATGGGCATTGAAATTCATGGTATCGAGGATTTGATACGCACTGTGTTTGGCGTGTTTTGGTGTCGAAATTCCGAAGAATCCTCCTCAAGTTTGGTGGTCAAGAACGTAAAATCCTAATATGTTTGGACAAATCACCGTTTTGACTCTGACTTGTGATTTTTTTTTGCCAGTCTTATTTACTGTCTTGGGCATGGGTGGACTGCGTCGATTCCAGTGAGTTCAATCGCGACCCTTAACTTTCAAAAAATTAAATATATATTAATATTATATAATTTATTTTGCACACACTTATTTATTAATTTTAAATCCCTAAATTTTTACTCAAATTCTTTTAAAAACATATTAAGAATAAATGTCACTTATCTTGAACCCGCTGTAAAAATATAGTTTGCACCATGAGCGTAAAAAACTAATGTTTAAATTTTTACTAAAAGAAATAACCATAATAAGCGTCCAATAGTGCCCCGAAAGTTTAAAAAATGAGATAATTTTACACTGAAAGTTTAAAAAGTTGGGCAATTTTGCTCCTGTAAGTTAGAGAATGGTCAATGTCGTTTCTCCATTAAAAAACGTAATGATTAACATTTATTTATTGAATTATATAAGGGTTAAAAGGTAAAAAGAACTTAAAAGCTTGCTATCAGGGGTGATATATTGCCTTAAGGTTTTTAATGGAGGAGTGATAATATTGCCCTCTTTTTTTCAAACTTTCAAGTCTAATAATTGACCAATTTTTTATACTTTTGGGCATAATTGCCGTGTTGAAAACTTTCGGGTATCTAATACTTATAAGAGAAAATTTTCAGATGATTTTCCCCCCTTGATCGTTTGCTAAGTGTACTTCTTCATTTTGGTTTCTGCCCTCAAGTAAGTTACACTCTCCATTAGCTAATTCATTCACTTCATCTCCTTTCTATACTGTGACAATTCAGAATTAAGTAAGATATGTACAAGCACATCTACATATAGTATGACTTATTTCCAAGTTCCACATGATACACTGTGAAAAGATGCATGTATAATTTCATAGCATGACTTGAAAATATAAGATATATCTAACAGCAGCCAGGCTTAGCTTTTTTTAATAATTCGAATAATTAAATTATGGAATTTATGAAATATATTTTCAGGAAGCAACAAGTGATATATATATATATATAATAAACCATAAATATACTAAATTATTTACTACTCTCCTGCTTTCCCATATCTGAACGCTCTTCAAGCCTAAGCCCTAAGCCTAGCTCAAACTCAAAGGTTAAGAGAGAAAATATATTGAACACAAAATTAAAGCCACCAGTCACGTATGCCATGCACTTACTGCAGCGTCGCAAGTGATTAAAATTACGATATAAACTCCCAATACAGTGCTTGTTTGGAAAAGTTTATTTACTCTCCAAAAGTATGTTCAACAGTGTTTTTCCGTAAAATGAGACAATCTC
This sequence comes from Vachellia pachyceras, assembly GCA_025593235.1. Taxonomy (NCBI): domain Eukaryota; kingdom Viridiplantae; phylum Streptophyta; class Magnoliopsida; order Fabales; family Fabaceae; genus Vachellia; species Vachellia pachyceras. The sequence goes on from JANTPZ010115283.1 coordinate 8,183, forward strand.
CTTCACATATTTATTTTGGCTTGCGTAAAAATATTTCCATACCACGTTCCTAAACGGACAATATATATTTATATATATATTACAATGTGTGTGTTTGGGAATTCGTTGGGAGAAATGAGTTTACAGATTCTGAGAAGAATACGGAATCCAAGAAGAATTTACAGATTTTGAGATGATTTTTATGGATTTTGAGATGGTTTTTATGGATTTTAAAATAGTTTTATTTTTACTTGTGTGCACAATTGAGAATAATGTATTTCCAAACAAGCACAATATAAACTCCCAACACACACACACATCAAAGACCAAGTAGAGAATTGTCCAAGCATGCATGTGAAAGGAAAATATGACTCTCGAAGCTCGGCATCTCCATCATCAATATTTACTCAACCATCGGGATAAAGACATGCATGACGTCACTTATCCTTATCACTTGTATATAATTAATCTCTTGTCGTTTTTCAATACCTAACACTCATCAACCTCTCCTCAAATTCTCCATAGCCCATCAAGAACGGATCATCTCCATCACTATTCTCATATATATATTCTATAAATGCATTATTATTGTTCATAGATAGATTATCTATACACACACGCATTCTTCTCATATTCGACACCTTCGCGTATATATTGTCTATTCACCCTGCAGGTTCATCACTTGAATTGCTATATCCACACGTACGTCCATCAAATTTGATTTCTCTTTATAAGCTCTCGCTTTAATTTCAAGTTCGTTCTAATTACTTCTTAGAGAAAAAAAAATTGAAAAGCTCCATCTATCTATAGTATGCATGGTCGGCCTTGAAAATAAACCAGGCTTGAATATTAGGAGGCAATGATGATGATAGTTTATCATTTTATATGTTTACTTGCGGCAGTGGGATCGATTCAAAACAAGGACAAGTTTACGATATTGGAAGGTTAATATGGCACGCGAAAACTATATCAGCATCATGATCTGAAGGGAACAAACAAAAGGAATAAAAATAAAGAAATAGAAGGCATCGATGAATGTTGGTCATGTGCAAGATTCTCGCGGGAATTAACAGCATCTCTTTTTATGTAAATATATGAGCTTTACTACTTTTATTCAATAAATTTAAGGGCGACATGATGAAGGATGGGCAAATGCCCTGCAACTTTCAAGCCACCACACACACTACTCTCTCTCTCTCTCTCTATCTCTTCCCCTAGAGAATATCAGAACCTCAGGAAGTACAAAAGAGAAAGGTGGGAAGGGCGAACGGGAGGGGGACACGTGGAGGGGGCTAGATTCTGGTGGGGTTCAGGGTGGTGCTGGTCCGCTGCGAGGGAATCGGGGGGTTACAGAAATTTGAGAAGGGGACGACAAAACAGACTGAACCTGGGATTCCACGTACAGCTTTGAGGATGGACCAGCAGGAAGGCCGACACGTGGCAGGGCATCTGGTGGGTTGTGACACGTGAGATATTATTATATTGTTTGGGGATAAGGATTCCCAGTGATGGGCTCTCCTTAACCTCTCTGTTGGTGATCCTGTGTGTTGTGGAATGACGCATGAAGACGACGACGATCAGCTCATGAACAAGATGCCTTCTCTTTCCTGACCATCGCTTCTGTCTTTACTCTTTCCGGTTAGGGACTTTGGGTTCATGAATATCTGGAACGAACGGCATATATCTATCTTTCTGCTTCCAACCAAAGCTTCTTTTGCCATTCAGACAGCAACAATTATTTCATTCATCCATTACTTTACTAACAGTGGCAGTTGGTGGAAGGGACAGATTCTTGATGCACGGTGGCAAATGGCATGAGATCTTCTAAATAAGATATGGATGATGAAAAAAGCAAACCAATTGGTATATACATTCAATAAAAAGCACATATGTATAAATACATACTATACAACCAACTTGCATTGTGAGTACTGTACATATCGTTTCTTTCATCACACAGTACTATACAACATATCTAGCATCTCTCTATCCTGACCCAACCAACTTGTGTGTATGAAGGTTGATCGCCTAGCTAGCTTGCTGCCCTCTCTGCGTTTATAAAACACTACGGCTGTGATTCGTTTCATTTTTTTATTTCCAGATTACTTTTAAGATAATAAATATACATCGAACTTGAATGAGTATATATATCTCAATTTTTGGTTTGTCTTATTTTTAATATTCACGTTCATGTTCAACTAATTGGTTCGTCGCTTGTATCCCGTCCATGGACGAAACACACAGCTGGAAGAAAGCTAAAGATTCTTTCGAGACTTTTGATTCCCTCAAAATAATAATAATTAAAGCAAAAGGGTCTGCCTCACCAAATTCTATTGCTTCTCAATTCAATTTTTCAAAATAATTATAGTCCGAAAGAAAATATTATCACAACGTATCTCTTCTTCACTGTGCCTTCGAAAAAGTTACCGGATGAAGAATGCTTTCATTTGTCCATGGAAATTAGGGGGAACAAACAAAGATATAATTCATTTATATTATCTTTAGTCAGTTGTAATGCACTAAAAATATAAATAACAGGTATATTTAACTCCGTTAAAAAAATAATAGAGGACCGTATTTAAGAGTAGCATTGGAGAGGAATCACACTCTAATAAAAAAGAAGAAGAATTTTGCTTGTAAACTTGTTTTTAAGAGCCAATGGGACGACGACAAATGGAACAAGCAGAATAAATCCAAGAGAATATTTTACGAGCAGCTAAATTGCGCCAGGTCCAAAAATCACGTGTCATACTATCATTGGTGGGACCTTTGGTGCCCGTGAGATAGGGCTATGGATGGCGTGTTTCAAAGGCTACGTGTTACACTAATATTGGTTGGCCGCTGGGAGAGCTAGCGTGGCTTACGTGTAACATGTCACTGGCTTACGGAAAAAATGAAAATGTCGCCGTCTGTGGGGATCGAACCCACGACCCGTGGTTAAAAGCCACGCGCTCTACCGCTGAGCTAAGACGGCCCGGTGCTTGTTATTCCTAGCTCACGCTGAATAGTAAGCATATACGCTCAAGCAATACATCATTGCCTAGTGCACTAGTGTTCCAGATTATCTTTGATTTTAAAAAAATGTTGAAATAAAATAAAAAATTCTAAACAATCCATCCCTCTCACTCTACTGCTCTGTAATCGATCATAGCTGAATTCTAGACAATCTCATAAATAAACACTCATCTGTTTATCTTTGGGTTAAGTCCGTGGTCTTACATCTATTTTTCCTACCCTATTGGTGGTCCAATCCATTTTTCGTCGATTTCATCCTTTATTTAAATTTGCACAAACAAATAGAATATTGATTTTTAAAAAAAATTCTCTTTTAAGCATGTTGTTATTTTTATTTGGCCACTAAAATTCTTATCTTCAACGAAGTCATGAAATCTTGACAGACCTCCTAGTTACTTGCCTTTGTCTTCCTTCAATATCAATCAACCTTCTTTTCCATTCCTTCTCTTCGCATTTGTGTCTCTTTCCGATCAACAAGGCAGCTTATATATATATATATATTGGTAATTAACTGTACTAAGCTTATCTTTTCTATTAAGTCTAAAGTATACATTTAATCCTTTAAGTTTACACTAAGTTTCAGTTTGGCTTATTAAATTTAAAAAGTGCACTTTTAGTCCTTCAACGTTAACACCGTTAATTTCACTTAACAAAAAATATTAATTCAATCACTTTTTTATAATCAAATTATGTTAAAATGTACTTAAATATTGATTATTTAATATACTTATTTTTATACTTTAAAATTTCACTATATTTTATAAGCATTTAATAGCAGAATCCCTATTTAAATTTGTTGAGTTAATATTTTCTATTAAATAAAACTAACGGCGTTAAGAATAAAGGACTAAAAGTGCACTTTTTAAACTTAAGGGACCATACTGAAACTTGACGTAAATTTAAAAGACTAAACGTATACTTTAACCTTCTATTAATAATAGATATCTCAAGAATCAAATTTGTAATTGTAATTAAATGCCATTCCCAATCCTAAATATAAGATCTAATCTAATGTGCAATTATAATAACAACTAGTAATATTTTTCATAGGTATTGTTCATCAGTACTAGCTGGCACGTGCCTTCGAAGATGAATTATTTGATTCGAACGCTTTACCAGTCGATTTTCTTTTTTCTTTTATTATAATTCCATTAGCCTCTCTTTCTAATCAGCTTGACAACGTATGAATCGGCAATTAAAAAATCTTGTTCTATCTTTTCTGATATTAATAGAAAACTTTATGATAAAATGATTAACATATAACTAATGATTTTTTATTTATCGTTCGGTGCTAAATTTAATCGAACCACGCTAAACCTGGTACAAGGAATCAAGGATCCATAATTGGTCCCTTTCTTGGCAAATTTGAATTATCAGATTCCGATATAGTTAACAAAGCTTTCTCTCAGCAAAATTCGACAAAATTAAGCACAAGGACAATTCCTAGTTTAGATAGGATAGTCTTCTTGGACTCACGACTCAACAAGAATCCCACAAACTCAAGGCTTTGGGAACAAAAACCCATGAACATGAGGGACTATCCCAGGACAGGTTAAGGCATTTTACCACAAGCTGTCACTTTTCTCAAAGAAAAATGGTATATCTTTAGACTTTATATACATATATATATAGCTGTCTAAAATTCAAAGACTGCTGAACCCAATTGAGGGTAGCTCACCCCATTACAATTCTTTTTCAATAAAACCGACAACCGGACCTTAAATCCCCAAGTACTAGAACAACCCGGCCCTCACCATTCCTATCTCCATTCGTAAGGGATTTGACTTCAGTGGTATTGAAATTTGAGATGCAGATGGATTGAGATTTATGAAATTCAGTGATGCAGAGACAGCACGAATACCAATTTAAAATTCCAAAATTTCTGAATCACAAACGTTCAATTATGTACACCAGTAATCCTTACCTCAAAGTCACTATACCGCACCGGCAACGGCACCTCACCTTTCCTTTATGTACTCATGCCGCACCAGCACCATCGCCATCAACTACAGAGTCTAGATTCAACATCTGATTAAATTTGTGGTAAGGGTTTTGGAGAAAAAATCCCCTTCAGTGAAAAAAAAAAACACTGAATATAATTCTTGAATATGAAACAAAAAATTTCCCACTGCCCGGAATTGGTAAAACAAAATATAAAAAAATGGAATGTTAAACAAGCTTTAAGACAAGGTTGCTGAAATTGTCATTTTACTAACTTCCATATTCCCAGAGGAAAACAAAAGAGGTACAAAGTAAATCCGATCAACAAAATTCCCCATTTTTCTCGGGCTTGCAGAGCAACATACAAACAACTCACTGCTCTGCCTTTATGAAATGAGGAGCCAGTAGTTTCGAAACTGTAAAACCATGGAAGGAGTCAACATCGAAGAGTTCTTTCAGCTTCTCATCACAGATTATTTTCCTTTTGTCAGAAGGATCCTTCACAAAAGCAGAAAGTGATTTTGTCACTAAGGCATGTAGATTAAAAAGAGCAAGGGAACAAGGAAATGCTCAACTAATGATTGCAGAAAGTCAAGTTTCATCCGGCCCTTTACAAGTAGATGGAGTTTTACCCTCATTAGTAAAATACGAGAAAGAAGGATCAAGCATGGTCTTCACTCCTCAGCAATGGTGATCTCAATTAGCAATGGTCAGTACTCATCAGAATACATTTCAGGCCCAACGGGTTCATTAATCATGCACGCTCAAGAAAATTTTCATAAGTGTTAATTAATCAAAGAAAGCGATCTCATTGTCTTTGATTATATTAAATGAAACCTTCAATCTCTTATAACTCCTACATAAACGGTCATAAGTTCAGAGAAGTTCAATCTCTTGTAATTCCAACCAAACAAAAGTTGGAACTACATCGAGTAGGAGTGATTATAAACAGAGTGGAGGATAAACTAAAAGCTTGAATCTTTCCTTTTTCCTAATAATTCCAACTTTTTCTAGTTTCCTTCTATTTTGCATGACGTATGTAGAATCAAACATATTGGTTAAACAATTTACGAGAATGTTGAAATCCCTTTCCATAAAGCGTCTTGAATGAAAGATGCATGATTTCACCCCATCACTCTATCAGCATCTTTTGGGAACTCCACCTTCACATGAAAATTCCAACTTTCTTATCTATACGAAGTCACTTATACGAAATTCCTTCTTATTATCCAAATGAATCAAGTTTTTACAATCAACCAATAATTGGATTCCTCATGCTTACCATGGCACTAAGGAACAGATCACCAAATCAAAACTATTTACGAGATAGATAGAGGAATATACAATATAATTTTAAACTCAACTAATAATTTAGTAGCAATGATAGTTTTAACTTCAGATTAACACATGATTGAAGTGGACAAATCTATAGAGCCAGAGCAAACACAAGCAATCCAGCATCAATATGTGCAAAGTCTTAATCCTTCTTTCCGTGGACCTGACCAAGGATCATATACTCAATTGCTTGATATTATTTTGTTCAGCCAAAGGGCCATGATGATAGAATTAAAAATTTTCAACTTCTTCACGTGACAGATTTAAATTTGTTGGAAACACTTTTAAAATACTGCCAAGTGACAATTTAGAGGAATGACAAACCTGAAGGTTGTTTTTTTTAATGTAATCCCACATTTTTTTTATGACTTCAGCACGTGATAATGAATTTTCTCCAGTACCCAAGAAGTTTACAAGGGCATCAGACAATGGAAGAGGAGCAAGAAATCCTGATTTTCCTCCCTTTTGTCGTTTTTCTTTTCTTTTAGGTTCATCTGGATCTGCAGTAAAGGAAAATAAAGGATGCCGTAAATGAGCTACTGTAAATTAAGTAGTACATTCATTTGTCATATGAGTATGTATATATAAACACTATGACCACAAATTGATCATCAGTATACACATAATATTGATGGGTTTGAGTCAAAGAACTATAGGAAATGTTGCTGAATTCATCCACCATACCTTCTTCTCTCTCTTGCTTCTTCTGCTTTTCCTTAGGTGCAGACTTCACTGGGATGACTATATTAACAGATTACATTTAATCGATCAAAACTTTTAGTTGTCCATTACAGGAATAAACTGCGAGCCTTTAATAGTATGGAATGTAACAAATACACAGCTGGGTAAAAATATTGTAGATCAGATATGGTGATATGTAACATAAGTAAGGTTGCAGGAGCATACCATCATCGGAATCCAATGGCCAGATATGCTTTGACAGTGCTTTATTCATTTGAAACATGTTGATGGAATCAACACCAAAAAGGGCCCGTAATGGTTCATCACAGATTATATTCCGCCTGTTATTTGCATCTTGCAAATTCTTCTCCCTTATATAGGCCCATAATTGCTTAACAACCTAAGGCCAACATTGTGCATGGATGTGATAAGGTCATGTCAGAATTACAATGAAATCCATTATAAAAAAAAAATCTAGGAATTACCTCAGTCCTTGCCATTTCTGGTGCTCCAACAAATTCTTGAAGTTGGGGAGAAAGGCTACATAATTTGCAAAAACCACCACCTTTTTTTCGCACTTCACTTCCTGAACTTTTAGATCTGAATCATAAGATTAAACAGGCAAATTTAAACAAAAGCACTCTCTAATGAAAATTACTACAGACTAGTACAAAATGCAAGTCAGTTGGGATCTCATACCGGTACATAATCTAATATATTTTTATGCAATACAAATATATACCACGCATTCTTCTCATAAGTACTAAGATACTAAACAACGTTATATTTATGAACTTAGAATTATTATGACCAAATCAGAGACAAACGGTCAATTATACTCACAAATCATTGTGAAAGAAAATGAAAACTGTGCATGACTCTAACTAGCAAGAGAAACCAAATCACAAGATTCCAAAACACTTGTAATAATCTCTCTCTATGCATTTATAAGAGTTTGTTCCCTTTATGATGCCCAATGTAAATATTTTCCCGCCAAAAGGTAAAGGAGAAAGAAGAGAAAACTACTAGCACATATTTTGTATGAGAAAAAGACCAAAGAGATAGTTAATTGAGGCACAAACCAACTACAGACAGAGAAACCAAAGAGAGCTGAAACTTATAAGGAAATGCCTAGAAATTGATCATGTGAAAGACTCTTCATAGGCAAGGAGATTATTTTCCAAAAACTGTGTTTGTAGCAGGCTGACATGCATAACACCAAAGAATTTTCTTCTAAAGACGCATATTTAAGTCTGAATAAGAAAGCTACGGCCGCCTGAACCTTTGGCAATATATTTGCCATCTTTGGACTAAAGGCAATAAAAGGCAATGGACTGGATAGAGATGCATCTGCTTTTGAACATGTTTTCTTAGTAAAATTACGGGGGATCAGTAATATAAAAACTACAATGCAAGATATAGAAAAAAGCTTTTACATGTTTTTTCTTTTTATAGTTTGGGGCAGGGAAGGAGTTTAACTTGGAGATTCCATAACTTAAAAAGGCACCTTCTGGAGCAATTCTCCTGCAGCAATCATGCAAGTGTATAAGTATATAACCATTTCCGCCACACGGATCTAACCACAGCATTAATCAGCAAAAGTGATTATTTTCATGACTACTGAGAGGCATAAAAACCTTGTTGCGTGTTGATAAAGTTTTCTCAGGAATATTTTGGTAAAACAAATTACTGCAATAGAAAAGCATTTTGCTCGAGCAAGCTGAAGAGGGGAAGTGAGATAATAATTTATTCACTGGGCAATGCGAAGAGCCCAAAGAGATGCCTACTCTCTTTGCGCCTGTTTGTGTGCATGTAAAACCCAAACCAACCACTAATTTAACAAAGGTGAGGCACTTTGTAGAACAGGAGCTACAAAAACCTGGAAGAGGCACCAGAATGTTGAAGAAGACAGAGCTATCACTCAACCTTTGCTATTTGCAGAGAAACCATAAAAATAAATTTGTTAAATTACTGGCATTACCGTATAAGAAAAGCATAACTAGATTTTCCCGTTTGAAGATGCAAAGACTAAGATTAGTTTGCACAAAAAGACTAAAATTTAACATTTTTTCTTCGAGTAAACCTGTAATGCAAGCAACCTTGTTAGTAAACTTCAAAGGCACACAATTTCAGGATAAGAAGAAATAGTTTAGCACCAAGTGGACCCCAGTTATTAAGAATAACTCACTAAACCACGTACGCAAGTCATCGCCATCATACTTGTGGCTTTCAACTAAAATGGGTATCTAAAGTATGAAAATAGCTTCTCAGAGCCAACTTTTAGAGGCATCATGTGAAACACAATACTTGCCGACTATAATGCTGTAGATTACAAATTGGCAGCGAACTTGTGCCAGCATGTTCGGCCCTAAACAGTTCTAATTTTAATGGGGAAAACACTAACACTCGCACAAGAAACTATGAAGTAGTCTCATCTGCAGATTCAAAAGAGATGAAAGGAGAAAAATTTAAAATCTAGGCATAGCATAATTAACAAGAAATAAAAAACTAACCGTCCTTTGTCCTTCCCATTCCTTGAACGCTTTACTTTGTCTTCATCTCCTTCTTCATCTTCTTGCATTTCATCGTTCGAATCTTCGTTTGCTTCTGATTCATGCTCCGGCTGAGGCTCGTCGTTTTGATCCTCTTCATCCTCCGGTTCTTCAGGTTCCTCGGGTTGCTCGCGTTCGCTTTGAAGGAACAGGTCCACTTGTTCCCTGATGAACGCCTTCCTATCCGATAAATCGATTCCAAAATCCTTCTCCAACTGGCGGCGGACCGTAGCAGTGGTGGTAGTGTTGAGGTCGGAGCAGCGAAGAAACTCCCGGAGCCGGCCGATAAGCTCCGATTCGGATACCATTGCGAGCGAGAGAAGCCTTCAGCTTGAGAGAGGGTGCGAGTGTGGTTGAAGTTAGTGGGCAAGGACAGAAGGAACAAGGACGATTTCGGAGACGAACAGAAATGTTTGAGGATTCAGGGAAGAGGGCCAAAGGGGACGACACGAAAGGAAATAAATGAAAGTCCTCTCTCTCCCCCTCGCTGAGGCTCTGCCCTCTTTCTCGTTACTCGTTAAGGATGCCACTGCGCGGGCCTGCCTTCATCTCACGTGCCTCTTTATAGAGCCTTCCAACCAGAGGCAAACCAACCACACATCTGCCCTTGCGTAGCGGCCTACGGTTTCCACTGTCCGGGTTCTTACCCTTTTTTCTTTCAAAAAAATAAAAATAAGAATGTCGATTTCCAAATTTAGACTTGTGATTCGTGGGCTGTCGATTACGTCATCATTTTTTTTATGTCGTCTACCTCTTAGTGCATGTTCGTACGTAACAGGGGTTGAAACCATTTTTTTTACAAATCATGATTTTAAAAAAGAGTAACCCACTGAAGCCCATAATACATTATAAACCTCAAAATTATAGTTTTGTGCGAGTCCGTCACACATTTTTAGATTCTCCAAAATAATTTTTAACCCTCAAACCATTGGTTTGGGATGGAAATTGTGGTTTTCCAAAAAAAACTATTATTTCTAACTTTTTTCAGAAGTTGTCTCCAAAATTTATTTTCTAAAATCACTTTTATACGAACTGAAATAAAAGTCATTCTTCAAAAGCTAACTCAAACACAACTTTATAATCTTTTGGTATTATTTTCAAAATGTTGCAAATTTTGAAATCCTTATCAATTCGTGGGTTTTTTTAACATGTTCTCTTGCCCTGCCCGAGTGTATCTAGATTAACTTTCAGAGAATAGCTTCTATTTTGGTTTGCATAAAAATAATTTTAAATAATAAATTTTGAAGAATAGCTTCTGAAAAAACTAGAAAGTATGGCTTTTTTTGGAAAACCATGAATTTCACTTTAGAGAATATGAGAGTGTTTGTCTGGTTTATGCAAAATTATGATCTTAAATGTTAAAAACTATTGTTACAGAAAAAGATTAAAAGCTATTTTAAATTTTGATAGATAGTTGCCTAATCTTTTGTTTTTAAACCTTGGTTTGAAATCATGTTCTCAAACATGTATTTATGGTGCAAACTTGATTCTCAATTGATATGCAAGATGATGCATGCATGTAGAACAAGGCCAACTTAGAAAACAGGTAAAGCGCGAATGCATGTATAAGATATTAGATGTAGAGCAGGTCAATCATCTTTTATTGATAAAATAAAAGGAGAATTATCTAGAGGTTATAAGTAAATGAATGTGTTACAAAATGGTTCCAATATGTTGTAAATGATAGCTACTTTACTTGTAAATATTGCTTCTCGATTTATCATTAACAACCCATTGAGATCATTTTGTAACGCAGAAGTAGGGGTCAAAAGGGGAGCTGTTTAAGTTGTGGAGATCAGTTTCGGCTCTTATGCATGCATGCATGAAATAAGCACTTCATCGAGGTTTGGGCCTTAGTGGGCCGACTTGTAGGCATAACTCTAAAATGGGCCTGGACGCGTGGTTGCCATCAAAATGGAATTTTGGGGATGAGATTATACAGGGCCCATATTTGCCTTGCCGTTTTCTTGTGTGTTCTATTGCTGGCCATTGTTCATGTCCATCTCATGGATCCAACGTTCTTGCTCCGTCCACATGTTTGCTCCATGGTGTCCCTTAAGCTTCTACCGAAGGAAGTTGGGTCCAGAGAAATATGGGATATTCACCGTAATCAATCAACGTTTAAATTTTAGTAAGATAAATGTTCATGTTTGATATTGATGGATGTCGTGAATAAGATTATGGGCTTGTTTGTGACCGCGTTTAAAAAAGTTAAACGCACGTTTAATAATGTTTTTCCGCAAAACGAGATAATCTCCTCTACATATCTATCTCGACCTGCATAAAACGGACCTTATATTTGATAAAAGAATGCTCATGCTTAACAGAGCATGTAAATAAATAGAGTTCTGTTGTGTGTCTTCTTGTTTGCTTGCTTTTATTTTTATCCATCTTTAACCTTTTCTCCCTTTTTAACCTTCTTACATGCTTATTTGTAATTCTGTAAAATAAATAAAAAAATGTTAATCAAACGTTCACTTAATCTAATTCCTAACCTTGGTTTCCGTGCAACCTTAACTCTTCAAAGGAGAGGGGCCAAAGAATTACTTTGGGATGATAAAAGAAATTTAAATACATTCCGTTGGCTAAAAAATGTTATGCGTAATAATTTATCAATGCGTATATATGGAGAGTGGCTTCAGAGAAAATTAGGGAAGAAAGGTAATCATAAAATGCTTGATGTACTTAAAAAATGAGAAAAACTATAATTACAATAATTACTTTGTCCAGCTTTAGATACAAGCAGTAAAAAAAAGGGAAACAATACATGCCATTTTAAACCAATCTACCTCTCCCCATGTTCCACGCTTAAAAAGTTGTAGGGCTTGTTTGAAATTTTATGTAAAATTTAAATTTTGTTCAAACATAATGTTTTTAAAAAATTATTTTAAATATAAAATCTCAATTTAAAATTTAAATTTTAAAAAAAAATTTCTCATCAAATCACGCATACGTACGGTTTCTTTCATATTTCCTACGTACATTTTGCCTTTAACTTCGTAAAAGTTAATAACTTTCTAAACATAATATTTTTAAAACTTTGGATTTGAACCTATATCTTACCTTGGAATATGTAAAGGTTATTCTCCAAAGTGTGTGTTTGGGAATCCGTTGGGAGAAATGAATTTACGTATTCCGATATGATTTTACAGATTTCAAGATGATTTTACGGATGTCAATATGTTTTTACGGATTTCAAGATGCCTCTTGTCTTGACTTGGGTGCACCGTTAAGAAAAAGTTTTCCCAAACATGTAGAAAATCTATTATCCAAAACCTAAATTTTACCTCAAAATCTGTAAAGTCTTGACTTGGGGTGCACTGTTTGGGAAGCCTTGTGGGAATAAGTTACTTCTACCAACAAGCTGGAATACTTAGTTTTTACAAATAAGTCACTTCTTTCACTGCTTTTCAAAACACAAATCACTTTTACAGGGTCCGTTTGGAAAAACGGTAGAGAAGTACTTTTACGTAAGTCGAGGTAAATATGTGGATGATATTGTCTTGTTTTACGGACTGTTAAACGTGCTTTTGGGTGAGAGTTAAGTGTTTTCAAACAAGCACATAATCTAACTTATTTCCAATCTCACTTCTCCATAAGTTCTCATGCAAACAAGTTACTTATCCTACCGTGTTCCCAAACAGACCCATCAGCTTTTACGGATTTCGAGGCAAAAAGTAGGTAGAAAAGAGGAAAGAGAGAGAATGAAAAGTAAAAAAGAGGAAAAAGAATAAAGAAAAAGTAAGAAAAAGGAAAGAGAAAAAAAGTAGGAAAGAGTAAAGAGAATGAAGGAAAAAAGTAGGAAGGAGGAAATGGAATGGAGGAGGAAAGTAGGAAAGAGAAAAAGTAGGAAAATGTATGAAAAAGAAAACTTATATTTCAAATCAATGTTTTGTAACCAAAATAATTTTTCTGAATTTTTTTTTATTTTTATACTTGGATAAAATCTAGATTTTAAAATTAAATCTAGATTCTAAAAATAACTCCTAGACAAACCCTTAACCTGTCTGAGAGAATTTCTGTGCAGGTAAAAGAAAAAAGCGTTGTCTTCGTTTGCAAGGAAAATGGCGGAGAATCTATACATCACCCCCATCTCACCAAGAGGTGTCCCAAGTTGCAGCCCAAAAATACATGTGCTAATTTGGGTTGGATTCGGATTCCCGTCCCCTGAACCGTCAGATTATTCAGCGAGCAAAACGTGGAGAGGCACAGGGAAATGATTCTGATGCGCCGCAGGGGATCGCAGTCAGAAGCCAGCAAAATCCATCCAATCAACACGCGTCGTCCCAGTCCATTCTGAGAAAGAACTCAAAGAAGCCAAAGCGCAAGTGGGATGACATTGGACCCTTGACAGTGACCACAAGCAATTTAAACTCCAGCCAACATTTGATTAATGCCTCATTTAGTACGTACAATTTATTTTAACGAATATGGATGTGAAAATGAAAATAGAAATGAGGTTTAAAAGTATGTTTGGTATGTCATAAAAATGAGATATAATTTTTAGATGAAAAGATCTAAAAGCTCTTCTAAATTAAAAAATCTTTTTTTTTTACTTTTAAAACTACCTAAATCAAATTAAAAAAAAATGTAGAAAAATTTTTAGATGGAATTATCAACATGGAATTGGAAATCCAAGCTTTTCATGTGGAAATGAAAATCCATGAGTTTGATGGAATTGGCTTCCATGTGGAAGCCAATTCCATCATACCAAACATGCATGGATATGGAAATCAATTCCATTTCTATATCCATGCCTCCAAATTCCATCAAACCAAACGGGCCCTAAAGTATACTTTTAATTCTTTATATTTGCGTCAGATTTCATTTTAATTCTTTAAGTTTAAAAAATGCACTTTTAGTCCCTCAAATTTAACACCGTTAGTCTCTCCTAACGAAAATTGCTGACTTATCAAACTTATCGTTGTTATTTTAGATACATTTTTATTTTACACAATTTAAAATATCAAATTTATTATATTATTAAATTATAATTAAAATGTAAGTATATTTTATCTACGTTTTATTGCACAATTATTGATTAAATTTGATGAGTCAGCATTTTTCGTTAAGAGAAACTAACGGCGTTAAGTTTGAGGGACTAAAAGTGCACTTTTTAAATTTAAAGGATTAAAATAAAAAGCAAACATAAAAGATCAAAATTATATTTTAGCCCTAACATTTTTAGTAAAACATTCAAAAAAACAAGGGCGAAAAAAGAAAAAAAGAAAAAAAATAGAGGCAAAGAGACAGGCGACAAAATGTTGCTTACGAGCCAACCAGCATAACCGGCGTCATCTTCATCTTCATCTTCATCTTGGACCCCAACACGCTGAAACGATGCCGTTTCCCACTATTTCCCCTCTTTCCTGTCGGAATTAGTCACTCACCCACCTATCCATTTTTTTTCCTAATTTCCTTCTCTCTGTCATTCCCCTTCAAACTTCCATAATTCTCACTTCACAAAGTCCTCTCTTCTTATCAACTTTTAGCCTGTCTGAACTCCTGGTCAAGTTCCCTAAATCCGACTTCGGAACGATTATTAATCGTCGATCGTTGTTCTGTCGTTTAGCTTCTCTACATCGGAACTAGCGGCTACTGTACCGGCATCTTGCTTCTAATGTGACTT